>JAULBM010353434.1:0-12069 GCA_032357055.1 Geukensia granosissima
TTCTGATTCTGTAAGGAAGTAACCAAATGGCATGAATATGAATAATGACAAGTTGGAAAACAGGAAAACATGGTTCCACAAACCTGAAAAATAAATGTAAATATGAATAATGACAAGTTGGAAAACATGAAAACATGGATTCTCAAACCTGAAAAATAAATGTATAAGATAAATACAAACAGACAAATAGTCATATAAATTAAAGATTTAAAGTCAGAATACTGTTTCTATATGAAAACTTTAAGTCGCAAATATTGTTTATACCAAGTGATACAGAATGTCAAAAAATTTGAAGCATTCTCACCTTACAGTGTAGTCAAACAGTATTGCCGATTCAGGAATGTGAGTACTTTCATTTCCAGTCTATATTGGAAAAAGTTTTTCCCAGCAAAATGTTATTAAAAATGTTATCATGAATTTCTTGTTATTTCTCCTTGGGTTTTAGTGGACAGAGCCTACTAAGACAAACCCTATGGAAAATCAAGTGAAACCCTTTTCCCGCCATATTTTCAAATGCTTATTTCTCAAAGCCTAGCAGACTGTCCCATCAGTTTTTTCAGCTCATTCTGTTTAAATGTGAAAGGTCTTAAATACAATATATTAGCTTTGAAAACAATGTTATTTTTACCATATTTGGCTGTAGATAATACACATTTGTTGAAACTTCTGTCACTTTTGGATTATGTTTTGTTTTGTTATTTTACAAATGGCAGCAAGTGGAAACATAGCTCTCTCATGTCAATATAGGAAAGAAAATACCTAATTCTGATACAAGCTGGTGAAAGTTGATATATATTTAACATATTGCAACTTGGGAAAAATCACCAAACTTAAATGATTGATTGATTGAAAGTTGCTTGCATCCAGTGGCAAATATTGTTTCATGCATATTCAGGACGACAGCATATAAATGAATGATGATGATGAACCCTGCTTTGTAGTAGACCGACACCACCGAGGCCGTCCAAACTTAAATGAAGAAAGCTTTATCTAGTTGCATTTCGCTGTCATTAGATGTAGTACTTCATTCATATTTACCGTGGATTAATGAACTGTTCAACCATTTGACGTAATAACTTTTTGGATACAGAAGTAGCACTTCATTTGACACAATAGAAATGGGTAACAGTAGAACAGCCCCTGCAGACACTGCTAATGTGAATGTACATAACCATAATCTGAAAAAATAATACAACAGCTCTTTAACCAAGGCCACCCTTAATAAATTGTTCGTTTGCTGTTTACCTACCCACGTTTTCAGAAGTGAGTAGGTACCATAATTACTCTAATTTTCCGACACTGATAAACACCAATTTTTCTTGAATTTTTGGAAAAAATTCGAAAAATTTTTTGAAAAACTTTCGTCAGGTTTCAGACCAGATGAGTAGGATCAGTAAGTATTTCAAGTGCAAGCATCAGGTCCCAGTCAATAAGCAGAGTTTACAAGTGTGTGGTAAGTTTATCTGCTTCCACATTGTGAAAGAAAACAGTTTTCGCACTTTGATTCAATGTGTTGAATAAAATTATTTTGTCTTCACTTGTTGTTTTTTGTTACCGGAAGTAAGCGGTTGATGTGAAATAAAACTGTTTGGAATAAGATCGATTGGAATCCGGAAATTCGTTAATTACTCGTGGTCATTGCGGGGGTCATTGTTAAAAAAAGGGGTGAAAATTTTATTTATTTAATGAAATTTTGCAATCGATGTAATCTGGGATTGACATAAATTACATTTTACAAGATTTAAAAAAATACCACGTTGACAGAGTTATCGTTTTGTTGACATTTCAATATGGCATGAGATTCGGTAAACACGTGTTTTTGTTAGAAAAATGTCGTTCTTTTCTTCCGGATTTCATTTTTTTATAATAATGGTAAGGTCATTTTACTTTTGTTTAATTAACTCTTAAATTTCATTACGAAAGGATCTTTGCAAAAACTTAATTGTCACTCTGGCCATCAGCTGACCGTGATCACAGGTGTCATTTATTTTTACCTGTGGTACTTCAAAGGACTAAATAACGGGTTCAGGGAATTAATAAGCCATAAAACAGTGATAATGAACATGTCAATCCCCAAGCTGAGTTTTCACAACTTCATTTAAAATTAGCTTGGGTATTTTTTTTACCCTAAAACATCGATCTGGGAAATTTTTTTAGCAATTTTACTCAAGTGTCGAAAAATTAGAATTTTTTAAAAATTAAAAAAAATCTCTGAAATTTGAAGTGTTGAAAAATTAGAGTAATTACAGTAGGCTTTTTTTTGTTGTTGCGACAGCCAAGCCGTTCGTTTATTTTAGTATCGATTTTGCATCTCCACTCCACCTCCAGAGAACAAGACAAAGCTAGTAAAAAAATTGATGCCGGAAACGCCGAAGACAAAATATAGGGTCAGTCGGGTTACCGGAAACACAGAATTTTTTTTTAGGCCTAAATTAACACTGACTTTTATGTGAAGGGTCTTCTGTTTGTACTCGAGTTATCTGAGATTTTGATTCTATTGAGTTCCAGTCATCCGAGGTAAAACTACATGAATTCAATGGGAATTTTGCAAGGACCAAATAAATGCCTCGAGTTATCCGAGATATCGATACAGCCGAGTTCAACACAACGAGGTTCGACTGTATATTTCCCTTAAGGTAAAGTTGAAGTAAAAAAGCCATCTGGAGGTGACTTGTTTACCAGAGGGTTTTTCTTATTGTGTGATGTCCAATGATTGTGACAGTATGTTTATGAGATTTTTTTTTTTAGCACTCTACTATTCATTTGCATACTTTGATATAAAGTCTTCATTAGAATCATTACTGCATGTGCAAAAACTTAATGTTAAAAAAAAAACTGTTTGGTCACTGAAATAAAGGAATTTGAAAATGATTAACTTTTAATAATCCAGTCTCTGGAAAATCATGTGACTCTAATAACATCACCAATGTATACATATAACATGTCCTGGTAATGTCAACTTCATGTATAAAAGTAATGTCTAATCTGTAACTATAGATAGTAAAGCACAATGTCGGACTTCATGCATGTATTTTGATAAGGTAACCATGGTATCAATTACAAAGAAAGATACAATGATGCTTGTTTCTGTACATGTTACAAACAAACTACAATAACTGACCTCTTCTTCGTCATCTTCATCCTTGATCAGTCCTGCCTTCCCTAACAACAACTTGGACTTCTTTATCTCCTGTAATAAAGAAATAAATCATGTTTATATTTCCAAACAATAACTTGTACTTCTTGCTTCAGTAGTCTTATTGTCAAGGTAAATCATGTTAATGTTTTAGTGTTGTCTAAAACTGAATCATTCTAAACAGTGTCCTTCTTACTTAACATAATCAAGTCAAAAATTAAGTCATCAAATATAAACAATATAAAAAATCAAAAGAAACATGTATTACATATAAAGAATAGATTTGTGATGATTTTTTCACAAATGTTATTGGAAGGAAAACAAAGGATGATGCTGATCCCAACATCATCATACTATAATATTATTGCAAACTGTTAAGGTCCAACAAAAGTTAACTGTACAAGTAAATATCAAGGGATATTACATAAATAAGATTTACTTTGTCTACCTTTTCTTTTTTCATGGGTTCCTCCTTAGCATTAGGATCTCGATCTTCTGGTATCTCTAAGATGATGTTATCGTCATTGGGATCCAATGTCAGAATCTGTGGCTTTGGAATCTTATCCATGTTCTGAAAGATAAGTTTTACATCAGTTTTAGACCCATAGTTCCAATTTCCCAGAAGTAATATCTATTAATTATAAAATTGATGTTGCTTGTCAGAAATTCTATTAAAAAATTCAAAATGAGAATAACAGACAGACCAGGTCAAATTTATTAAATTGTACAGATTGAAACCCCTTTTGTCATTCATTCAACAATGTCACCAATGTTCAGTTCTAATTCAATTAATTATGAAATGAAAATGATTCATGGAGTACAGGAGAAATTTGGACTCAGCTTTCAGCAATTTCAATATTGCAATCAAATGCTTAACATTCTGTGTTACATGCACATTTTTCACCCTCTTTTAACTCAACCAGGATTGGATGACATAAAAAATACTGCTTACAAGAGAGAAACAACCATTTTTTTTTTGTTGAAAACAAAATCTCTGAGCTTAACGAAAACAGTTTGGAAGAATTTTAATAAACCACACTATTATCCATTTGGGAAAAAAATGTCAGTGTTATTAACTTATGTCAAATTGAAACCAGACAAACTGTGAGCAAAACTCACAAAAGATACCACCATTCCCCCATTGATTATCTTCCCTTGTAATGAGCCATAATGAATGTCATTCCTATATGAATATGTACAAATTGTGTCTAACGTTCATGAAAAGTTTTATTGGAATCCAATGAAAGGTTTTTGAGATGTGCTTACAAGAAATTGGACAGATGAACAGACTGACAGACAGGGTGATACCTATATACTTCAAAATCTTTGCTCATACCTGGGCATCCCATATAATGTCATCTTCCCATCTACCATAGATTAAATCATAATTCTCTATAGGAAATATGGAAAACCATTCCTGGTCTTTATCTTCTGTTTCTGGAAAATAAAATATTTTTAAATTACATCATTTTTTCCATATCTGCCCTGCTATAACCCTTGTTCTCAGACTAAAGCTTGAGGAAAGATATCACAGTCTCAGAATGATAACAGGGTGGGTATGGGAAGAGCCATGTATTATTCTATTTATTACATAACTGGACATGAATATGCTTGGAACAACAAAAGTATACACCAACACCAGCATTTTTTTAAAATATATGCAAGGTTTCTTAACATGTAAAACACATGACATTTAAAATTTGTTTAAACATTCACCTTTTGTTGTCATTGTAAATATGGCTGTTTAAAGCAGTGCCATCAACAAGTGTTTGTTCAAATCAAAATAATGCTAGGCTGAAATAAACTTTATTATATAAAGAAAATGCTTGAATCATTATCAAATAAGTGATAACTTATTTTAAGACCAGTATTTATGCAGTTTTCGAGTTGCAAGTAAGAGAAATTGTAAAATAGAGAATGTAACTTTGTAGCAAATGCCATTTTACATATAAATGTATAATGATAGTAGATTTGAGTTAACTTTATCTTTTGTTAATGTTTCCAATTGTTCGTCATCTGGTACAGGCAAAGATCAAGACTTTGCAAAAAGGAGTCTAGTTTTACATTTTTGTCCTGAAAATGAGGATCTGGAAAAAACAATTACCAAATAATTTGGTTATTTCTCCCCATGATCCCCCTTTGTTCATTGTTGGATCTGTAAGTGTATATTTACAGTAGATTCTGGATTTCTTGCTTATTTCTACCTGGTTGATACAATACACTAGTGCACCTTATTCTGCCAACGTTAATACCCTAATGTAGATAAGTACTGGGAATTATACTCTAGTGAATTATATCCAACTGGAAAAAGTTTGTGGTGGAAAGGATCCACCACAGACTTGAGTCTACAAGTAGATTCTTGTATCAGGGAATCATCAACAATGTATCATTTTTAATTTTTTTGGCTTGAATATAAAATGTTAAACAACACAAACTGCCATGACTGCATTTGTTATTTTTTGTTTGTGTAATCATGTCTGTAGTGGGTCAGATACTAGTAATCTATCTCGAGTGGTATGATTCTATAAATATTAACTGCAGAAGGATACCAGTAATCATGTTACAACAATAAATTTTACTGTAAAAGTTGTTACCTTTCTGTCCAGGGTTAAACATTGGTGATATTCCAGGTATTGTCTTAGAGTATCCAGGATTTAACTGTGGAAACTTGGGAACCATTCCTGTGTAAGTTTCTGGTAGTTTTCCTAAAATATAAAGTTAAAAAATGTACCTCAGAAACAACAAATACATACTGGAGGCTCAGAGGACCGAGCATGTGTTGCTCATGTGGGACTTGGCCAAATGAACCCCAAAATATTAAGGAATATTTTGTCGCTTAAAGAACATTTCAACATTTTTATAATTTTTAAGTACCATTAGCATAGAAAATGTAGATGTTACATGCAAGGTTAGTGATAAATCATTCCTGTGTATCAATTTAGAAACAAAGTCAAACAAATTTTAAAATTTTTAGACAGGTGAGTATGAGCCTGAATCACTCACCTGATTAAAACTACAAATACTGTGAAATACAAACAAAGACTTCCCAACCCAAACTGTCTATGCACTTGCTTTGGTACCTGATCTTTTTAAATTATTTAACCAGATACATCAAAAAAGACTGTCAAAAACCTCTTGTGTCAGATAGAGTACACAATCTGTTGATAAACTTTTAAGACCTAATCAAGATGAAACAAAAGAAAACAGAAGGGCCAGACAAAAGAGGTCATGTTGACAGGCACAAAAATATTGAGAACTTGAGACATATAAAACTAAAAACATACAACTAAGAACATAGCAACTCAATCAAAAAACCAGGAGTGAATAAGGGTAGTCCCAAACGGTAAGAAGGCCCTGCTCTTTAAAACAGCCACTTCACTGTCCATCAAATTTTGAATGAACAAAACTGCATCAACAACATCTTAAAATGACAATTTACTAAAAACCTGCACTTTGAACACAAAATACAGATGAAATTCATTAAAGATACCAAAACAGACATTTTCAAATTAAAAACAATGAAAATCTAGATTGTATGTATTAACAAAAATGATTTTTGCAGAAATTCACAAAGGAGGTAATGATATCCCTTAACAGATTACATCTTAATGGTATGCTAACAAGAATTACTCATTGCAGCCACGTTTGAAGTCATATAGGTGTACATTTGTACTGTGTGCAATAAATGAGAAATGTATCTTAACGTGAAAATTTTGATATTAGTCAATGAACCATGAAAATTAGGTCAACAGTGTTGTTTCCTCATTAACAAGTTCTTGTACCTGGTGTTCTATCAATATGGGCCCATAGTACTGTGTGTTGTTATTCACTGAGTACTAACAGTCATATCATGTCATAGATGCCTTTAATTACTTCAGACTATATGCTGACATATCCTGTATTAGGAATGAATTGGAGCAGGACTATAATGCAAAAACATCAGCCCATGAGACTCAGCTGTATAAATTCCATAAAACAACATGTCTCTCAACTTGGCATTTGGTTTATATTTGTGTTGTCAACATTTCCCACAACCTACTATTATTTTCTTTGTTTTTGTGTTAAGTTTGATATTGCTATTTATACCTTGTTGTGAAAATTGTGTTGCTGTTCTGAATGTTGTGCTTGGTATCCAGCCTGCTGACAATGCTTTCTGTTTTGATGAGTTTAAGACCTTTTGTTTGACCTCCTCCCCATTCCAAATGATATCATCTTCCCAGTGTAATTGGGTTACCATTAAATAGGCTTCATCATCAAACTGATCTTCTACTGGTGCTTCTTCCTGGTCTGACCCAGACTTCTTAAAAAAATAATAAGACAGTGTCACTGTATAACATAAAAAAGACTATTTTGCAGAAGATTTTTTGTGTTTTGTAATCTCAGTTGATTCATTAACAAACTGAATGAATTCCAAAGGATTTATATCAATATTTTGACTGAGCAGCTGAGTTCACACAATGAACATTATTCATTACTTGTAGTTCTACTCAGTTAGTTAAGTAAAGAAAAATACTGCCAAAAAGCTATTATTTGACATAAATATTACATTATTATACCTCTAATCAGACTAGGAATTTGATTGGATAATGACAAAACAATAAAATACACACATGACTCGAACTATCCTATTTGAACAGAAATGACCTAACGTGCACTATAATGACCCGTTCAATAAAATCAATGACCTGGTCAATAAAATTATTGGTATAATAAAGCAATTAATTACTCTTCATGAGGTAAACATGGGGAAATGAGGTCCCTTCACCGTGACCTGACCTCACCTCGGCCATTGGCTCGGTCAGGTAAGGTCACCTCTTGGGTCAGGTCTCGGGTCCTCATTTCCCCATGTTGACCTCATGAAGAGTAATTAATTGTATATTATTTCACATCGAAATATTGACCTTAGGGTCATTATATCACAGGGGTCAAAATATTGTATGACACCAGGTAATTTGATTACATTATGATGTTTAAACTTTTATGCTGACACGGTATTGATAGAGACATGCACCAAATTACACCAACAAACACATAAACTTGTAAAAAAAATCTCCCTGGCAGTGACAAACCGAAGCTCAATGAATTTATACCCTGTGTTAAGTGTTTAGAACTGGTCAATTATTTTGCCCATGTGCTATTCTAACCATTTAATAAGTCTTGTGTCAAAACCAACAAACTTGAGATTTTCTAATGATACACAATATGAATATTTTTTTTTGAAATTTCTCATTGATTTAGTATGATTTATAAACTTCTTCATAATTTCTATCTATCTGAAGAATTCAGAACAGTACCTGCTTAAGTTTAAATCCATAATCAAAGTCTTTACCAGTCTCGTCCACACCTAACATGTCATACCAGTAGGCAGCTGGACCATACCTCCAGGGGGCCACCTCTACTTTCTGTTCAATCTCACCTGTTGAAGAATGGTGCCCTGCAATTAACTTAACCTCTAAAGGCTTCATTAGTTTATCCTGAAAAAATCAGAGTGACATATTAAAACAATTACACCTCAAGTTGAAATTACTGATAGGAAATGTTTTAAAAAAAATGTTCTACCACATGTCTCACCTGCCTGTCCCAAGTCAGGAATTGTGGTCATAGGATTGTCTTTGTGTTTAGAGACAAAGAGCAGTATTATTTTACGCATATATACAATTTTTTATTTGGGACAATTTAGAGTTTTTTACAAGGATTGGTATTCCATCCTTGTTGAAGGCCTTGTGGAGACCTCTAGATTATTAAATTACTCTGTTTTTCTCGTGGTTGAGTGCACTATCTGACATTAACCCCATATCTTTTTATTTTCATACAAATCTGATTTGAGCAACTTAATAACCCTTATCATTGCTTTTCCTTTATACGGGGATGGCTGGAGCTGTTTGTTTAGACAAAAACTTTGTTGCCATTTGTGTGTGAATAACAGAAAATGAAGTGTAATTTTATAACTAATTGTACTATTACAAACCTCATCATCAGACATACACTCCTCAGGTTTGGCAGGACGTCCTAAGTTCAATTTAAATGTATCTTCCCATTCTTCTTCTGACAAATCATCTTCCTCACTTTGTGATGGTGACTTGTCATCTATACCACTATCCTGACTCTCCAGTCCATGCATGATACGCTGGGCTGCTGTCATATGAGACAAATCTTTTTTGTCCTCATCAACTAGACAAAAATAAAAGCAAGATTAAACTAGGAGTTGTTTTTGGTCACAAAAACATATGTCTCCCCCGAGTATGCACATATTTACTGTATGATGTCTTTTCTAAATATCATATGATAAAAATGGTGTCCCATCAACGTATGAAGTTTCGTAAAAAATCACCTGAGTACAGTTTCAGAGGAGTTGCGCTTACATGGTCATTTTGGGCACAACTCCCATAAAAATGAAGGGATCCAAATTTGGGGGTAATATGCACAATTAAATATGATGTCCTAACTGCATACCAATTTCATGAAATTCGGATCAGTCGTTTAGGAGGAGTTGCACTGTCAATGTAATTTATGAGAATTTTCTAAGTTTCAAGGGGCATAACTCCCACAAAAATGAGACGATCAAATTTCTCTGTAATATGCACAACTACATATGATGTCCTAACTGCATACCAAGTTTCATGAAATTCAGATCAGTAGGTTAGGAGGAGTTGCGCTGACAATGTAATTTATGAGAATTTTCTAAGTTTCACAGGGCATAACTCCCACAAAAATGAGACGATCAAATTTCCCTGTAATATGCACAACTACATATGATGTCCTAACTGCATACCAAGTTTCATGAAATTCGACATAATTAACCAAGTATCCAAGTTAATAGCCACAGATATTAAATTATTAACATTATAATTACAAAACAGTACAGTATCCCATGAACAAATGATGTTTATAATGCATGCAAGCAATAACCCTATATTATCATTAACATTACTTAAATACTATGGTTATATATGTATAGAAAGGTATACATACTATTATGCTTAAATGTTTTAATGGATGCTCCTGATAAGCGGGATCCTAAAACCAAGGAGGCATGATTCAATTCATCACTAAGGATCAGACAGCCCTTAAATATAGAGAGATATTATAAACAGAAAATTAGAGAGTAAAAAAACCGACTACAGAGTATGCCCTTAAAATGCTGTAGCTTTGTGTGTGAATTATCTTTTACAAAATCATCAATTCTGATTGCTGTTGAACAGAGTCTTTTTATTCTTGGATTGTTTTTGCACCCTGTTTTACAAAATAATCACTCCTGATTGCTAAGGAACAGAGTCTTTTTATTCTTGGATTGTCTGTGCACTCTGTTAAACAAAATCATAACTCCCGATTGCTTTCTTTTATTATTTTCACCAGTAATCCAGTTTCAACTAAAGAATCTTCAAGAACCTTTTCAATGAATTCAACTGGAGTATCAAATACTTGAGGTGAATAGCTAAACTAATTTCCATATTTATAAGTCTTAAGTATACAATTAATAACCATACTCACTTTTCCTACTAAACTTGGCATATTCATTGAATTAGTAGCAAAACCCATTGGTACAGTGATAGCTGCTTCAACTCCTAAATATTCAGCCACAAGGTTGTCAAGTTCTTTATGAATATCCAGGTATCCTACAAAATATGATAGCAATGTTTCTTAAGGAACCTATAAAGATAATACCTAAAATTACTTTTTTATTATGCTATCTAAACTTTGTTTTAATTAATACTAAATGCATCCTAAAAACCTGTCAAAAACAAATTGTAAAAAAATGGCTCATCACCTGCAAAATCACCATTTTAGCCCCTTTAACCCTTTTTATATGAAAAATGGTCAATGCTACAAGTAATTGCTTGAGGTAAAATTTATCCTATTTCTAACAAGATACCATTTAAAACAAATCCTATTTAAATCAGATAAATATTATTCTTCAAATGCGAATATTTTTGAAATTTAACTTATTGTTGGCCTCATAAAATAGTGTAGAATTAGAAGGATTATGTAAAGGAGTAGGTTCGGTAAGTACCGTTTTAGGCCTCAAAAATAAAGTTTAGTATAGAATTGAAGTTTTACATTTTTTGCAAATTGTAATATCATATCTTTAAGACCTTACTGGACCTTCTCCTTTCCTGTTTAATAGTCTTTGTACTATCGACTAATGAAACAGACAGAAAAAATTTAATGATAAGATAGTAATAATGTTGTCCACTTTTGTTGTTGAAATGAGATAGTGTAGTATAACAATAATTATTTTCTTTCAGAGAATTACAAAGACTGGACAATGTAACAAAGTCACCAATATTTTCCCATTTTTCTGAAACATTGAACGGTCTACAAACTATACGGGCGTACAGGTGAGTCTTATAATCCCTAGCTTCATTCAGACTTAAGATCACAAAAATGATTATTTAATCATGATCATGATTTCTAAGGTGTTTCAGATTGCTGAATCCCAAATGCTGATTCTTAATTTTGCCGAGTCCATTTTCCTGATTCCAATATTGCCATAATGTACATAGAATCATTACCCTTTATTATTTATTCCCTGTTTCCTAACTTTTATATATCAAACCGGGTTGTTGGTGTAATGGTTAGCATGCTCGATTGAGTAAGAAGGTTGTGGGTTCAATCTCTGGCCGCGTCAGACCAAAGCCATGAAAATTGGTATTTGCTGCTTCTTAAAGATAGGTCCGCCCAGATTTAGAATAATGTTTCTGGGTAAAGTGGCATGTCTTCTTGCACACTGTTGCTTTTTTGAGGTAACATGTTTTTATTGTTGTTTTGTCACACCACTGTCCCAGGTCAGGGGGAGGGTTGAGCGCTCACCAACCGGTTTAACCTCGCCACAAGCCAAATGTGCCTGTCCCAAGTCAGGAACCTGTAACTACAGTGGTCAAATTATCTGTTGTTCTTTATGTTTTATATGTTCATCCCTATTGGCAACACTT
>JAULBM010353445.1:0-12069 GCA_032357055.1 Geukensia granosissima
AGTCGAGCGGCATTTCTGTCAACCCGTCGACCTGTCAACTCGTCAACCTTTGATACTTTGATACTAATTTTAATTTTCCAGCATTTCAGACAGTCATCGACCTGTCGACCTGTCAACCCGTCGACCCGTCGACCTGTCTACCTAACAATATCGTATTTATTAAAAAGTAATCATGACTACTGCCTGTTGACCAGTCGAGCGGCATTTCTGTCTACCCGTCAACCCGTCGACCTGTCAACTCGTCAATCTTTGATACTTTGATACAAATTTTAATTTACCAGCATTTCTGACAACTCGTCGACCTGTCGACCCGTCAACTCGTCAACTTTTTTGATAGTTTGGTATCAATAAAAAGAATTACCAAGATAACTGCAGAAATGAATCATTTAGTGATCAATAATCGATAGTTTGGAAAGAGTCAATGAAAAGTATTATGATTACTGTCTGTTGAAATGTTGACCCGTTTTTATGAATCTTTAGTAATGCTTGCAGATTAATTTTATTATTTATTGTATTCCTACTCTAAAAAGACCGATCTACTTTTTGCTTATACTTTACTTGAGCCTCACAGTCTATATATATATATTGATTTATTATTTGTTAGCTTGTTTTTGTCCTGAATATGCATGAAATATTTGCCCCTGGACGTTAAGCAACAATCAATCAAACAGGCTGTTCTTTATTCTTTGTATGGAGGATGTAATACCTCCCTCTTAACCTGAAATTACTATTGCCGGATAGGAAAATGTGTAATGTCTTTTTAAAGAGGCAGAAACTGCATTCCCGTCAGGACCACATGAGTTCACCTCCGGTTTTTGATGAGGTCCGCATATTCAAAGTGTTATATTATGTTTGAAGTTTTATTTGTTTTATTTGTTTCGTCTTGTATATATATTTTCGATATTGCCGTGGCAGTCAGCGTGTTCCCTTTTGTTGAACCTTCCTATTTTGTTTTCGTTTCCTCTTGTTTAGTAGAGAGTCAATTTTGAATCCAAATTTTAAAAGGTGTTATAAAGATGACCTGTTGGACCATTTTTTTTATATTTTTCAAGTAACTGATAAGTCGAAGTTTTGTTTAAATTCACGAGCCATATTCATAATCTTCCATAAAAGCTTCTGTATGTATCCTCTTTGTTATCAATTTTCAACATGTGCGGCGAAACTTTGTTTATATCTTTATTTTAAGGACAGAATTAAGTAAATGTTTTACTAATTTATGGTTCCGGTATCATTGGCATTAATATTTACTGATAATGCAAAGATATTACTTGTATTAAAGTCTTAACCAAAGCTACATGTCCATAAACTGGCAATTCTTTCTATTAAATATGATACGGGTTTAGGTATGTATTTTTCTCTATTACATGTAAGCAGGAATGAGAGGACAACGGCTATTCCAATATTAACATATATCTTATATCATGTTTCTGTATGTAAAAATATAACATATTTAATGCGCTTCTTCTTTTACAGCTATTTCATGTGTATCGATTCGATTACGCTATAATATTCTGTGCTTTATCTAGATAAAATATTTGATCTGAGTTGAAATTGTAAATCTGTGGGTATTGTATTTAAAAACACATTTTTACTTTGTTTATAGATTCAAGTTTTACTGGACATGTTAGATAAAAAGTAAAGAGTCGAGAGTTGAAAGTTGATAAAATTTAACATTGGGGTCATCTTACAGTTACAACATTGTCTTTTTTAAAAATTTTGATTCAAATGCAAGAAGATTACGTGTGAACAACATTTTATTGTTAGTGAAGGGAATCCAAACTCTATTCTATTTAACCAGCACACAGTTCAACAACTTGATTTGTTTTCGCATAGTTCAGAGCACTTTGTAGCATTTAATATCAAAATGTTAGAGACTGCATTTGAGATCATCTAAGTCCAGAACTAAATGTTCTGCGTCATATTCTTCTATCCAACGATTGAATTTTTTACATTACAAGTAACTAGCTAGATTGGTGTCTGAGCTCATATCTTTGTACTGTTTCATAAGAGGGTATTTGTTGGCATAAACTATATCTTTGAAAATAATCTAAAAGTCAGGGTCCTATTTTAGATAGCAAATTGAACTTTTGGGCATCATTTTGATGGACAAAAAACCATTACGAAAAAACGAATAGCTTTTGTTTGTCAAAAAAAATTATGTATGTATGCAATGCAAATGCCGATGTACAGAATACAACTATTCTTGCGGTTCAATGTAGTATTTCATTTATACTCTGTGCCTTGGTAATGACAAAGGGGGATCGTTTTCATGATCTACCGAATAAGACGTTAGGTTTCAGTCTGTATTTCGGTCCGTCTGTCTTTCCATATTCATTTTATTATTATTGATGTATGGAACTTGCTTCTTTTGAGATAACAAATGGATCATGTTTAAGGATAGGTATCCATAAATCCCAATGTATATTTTGTGCATGTGCATTTATACAATGTTTTGGAATAAATATGTCTTATCTAATGTACGTTTCATGAGCTGTTCTCTCGTGTTTTTGGCTGTTCATTCTTAAAACAATAACAAAAGCTGTTAACTGAATTTAGAAAGAGATTAAACTATCTCACTGGAAATAAGAATGCTTTTAAAATATTACAGGTGTTCTTTGTCCTGTGCTCGTGTGGAAAATTGTTGATTTTTATGAAAAATTTAGGTTCCGACAATGTCTAAATTTTTGCGTTTTTGGTTCTACCTAGCTTGTTTTTACTGACATTGTGTTTAAATATATACCAATAGATATAAAAAAATTTCAAAATAACTTTCATTCAATAAAATGAAAGCAAAAATGGAAATAATGGAAAACGACAAAAATTTTCAAATTTTGCCTAATGAGTGGAGAAAAACCAGGAATATTTATCAAAAAGTCCGAAATATACATGAGTTACCGGAAGTTTTCAAACATTAAATTTTAAATGAATAATGATTCCCTCAAAGGATATGACAGTAGAAAGTAAAAAGTGAAAGACTCAGTTCATAAAACGAAAATTAAGATCGAGAGGTGTATTCAACCTTGAGTTTAAATGTAGGTCAGATGACTGCTCATATTTTTTGGAAGCAGGAGCAAAATTTCTTATCATCTCTAGTGATCCTAATATGTGTTTCCAAAGGTTAATTCAGATCCACTCCACTAAACACGCCCCCATTTTCAAAATGAAATGTTTTTGATAAGGATGCATTCTGTATTTTGCTAAAAGTGAAATGTTGCACCAGTAATTATTTTGTCCCCGAAAGGACAATTCTACAGACCATAAAAACTAGAAATGGAAAGAAAATTTCCCTGGTGTATTTCAGAATTATCTATATTATTTGCCTGTATATATTACGACAATATGTGTATGTAGCAAACTTGATATCAGTTTTAACTTAAATATAATTTTGAATTTTTTTTATTTTAATAACCGCCTCGGTGGTGTAATAGTTAGCGTGCTCGCCTCGAGTGCGGAAGGTCGTGGGTTCGATCCCCGACCGGGTCAGCGTGTCTCTCTAGTACAAAGCAGGGTTCATCATCAACATTCATTAATATGCTCTCGTCCTGAATATGTATGAAATACTTGCCACTGGACGTTAAACAATATTCAATCAATCAATCAATCAATCTTTATTTTAATGTCTCGTCTCTCTATTCTCTACTGTCGTTAATCATTAAAATAATAATAAATTTTATCTAAAACGTCTACCATATATGCAGCAAATAATAAATTTTATCTAAAACGTCTACTATATATGCAGCAAATAAATAATACAATACAATTATACTGACGAAAACTCTTCAGCATTTAGGCAAGGAGTGTTCTTAGAAGCAACACAAGGATAGAGTATAAAAGATAGAATCAGACAATATATGTATAAAATGTGTATCCTATTAAGATCTACAAATGGTACATCATGTCCAAAATAATGGGCCAAAGGTTATGGCGACAGGGATCAATACACGTTTTCGGGTACGAAATGAGGTTTTTTGCAGATATTTCTAAAATGGTAAGAGATAGAAAAACTTTAAATTGGAAAAATTGTTATGCTAAATATACAATATGACACACAGGTCAAAGGTCGTGGTCTTTAGCAACATACTGAAATTCCGTAGCGAAAACTGATAGATATGAAAATAAAAAGATATTGGGTAAGTATTAAAGAGACTGCACTCCAACCAGTCCAAATCAATTAAAAAAAACGTTTATGCGTGAAAAATACTGCTCTTACCTGAATATTATAAAAAGTGTGCATGTAACAAACCTATGGCTACAATTCCTGACTTGGGACAGGCTCATGAGACATGTGGCGTAGTTCAAATAATTGTGTACACAATGCTCCCCCAACGAGTGGTCAAAGGAAAAAATCTAAGAAAACAAAAGCAGGAAGAGAAAACCATAAAATCAAACAGAAAGACACCCAATCCGATAAGAGAGTAGCTTAATTACAATAAATATATTTAACACAAATACATGTCAACAAAAGATACATCTTTAATAAATGTTCGTAGTTACTGAAAGCAAGCTCAGTGTGAGATCCCTGATGAAAAAACATCAAGACTCTCAACACAAGATGTCATCAAACACAATATGTCTGACGATTTAATACTGTGTTGTCTTAAAACAAACGTGAAGAAATACAAGTTGGATGCAATGCCAAATTTATTAATATTTATGTAATGATGCGTTCAGTTTTCAATAGAACGTAGGATGTGATATCCCTTCTCGTATCAAAACTCTACTCTTGCAGCCGTATTCTTGTAATAAATCTTTGTAACGGTTATACTTTGTTGTAAAAGTTTTTAGAAGATAGATGATATCATGTACATGATGTAATGGAGAAACTGTGCATCTCAGCAAGATCTACGTTAATTATATTAAGTCTACTTTTGGATTAAAAGTTATGGCTGCAGGGTATTGTTACAATATTGATTGTTAAACCTTCACATGTCTCGCCAGGTCTCGAAATTGAATGTTGTACCATCTCGAATGTTAAATACTATTATCAATTGCTAACGATATAAAATGTTCTGTGTTAATGAAATTGAAGACACCAAAAGTATAATCTGTTTTCGAACAATGCTGTTGATGTATATTTTTGCATGAACGGTAAGGGAAAGGTACCACTAAGAAATATTGTTTCCTATATCAAAAAATTAGGGGCTCAGCTCGGTTTCGTTTATTGTTTTCACTACTTGTCTACTTCTATGTAAAAAACGTTACTTACTCATTTGAAATAGTATTCAAAAGGATGTTATTCCAAAAAAAACGACCTTGATTTTAAACCGTCATTGATAAATGTGGGTTGACATCGATTATCGAGTGTTAATTCCATTTGCTCTTGTAATTGTTAAGTGATTTCACACAATTCCGTTCCAACTGAACTTGTATTTTAATGTTTAACATTACCAAAGTCATATATAACAGTACAAAAATTAGGTACTTCTAAATGATAACAATTGATTTGTAAAAGTTATCTTCTATGGATTTTGTCTGCAGGCTTTAGAAAAATTGTGTAAAAAATGATCTTACATTGATTTAAAATTGAAATATGCTTTTTGTAATCTGAGATATAATATTTAGTTTCATTAGAGAATTATTTATAGTCATCACATGTACTTACAGAGTTTGAAAGCTTGAATAAAAGGTTCATGTAAAATCATATGCCATTTTCCCCATATATCGCGATGTGTAAGGCCTTAACACATGTGAACACTCAATAAATATTCGATACTGGTACTACCCGCATTTGCGCATTTTTAAATAAACACCTGGAAAACGTTTTTTTAAGTGATTCAGATTCGAGGTTCTTGTGACTGACTCTAAATTACCATTCAATCTAAACCTGTTTATCAAATGAAATTATGCATTATTGGACACAGGAAAACAAGATTAACACCGTAAAAAAATTAATGTACATATCATGACATCAAAATATGCGCCGCATACTGCCAGTTAAACGTCTGATTTGATGAAACGTTATCTGTCACCATTCTGGGTGCAAATGAGCTTCTATAATTGTTGCAATGTCTGTGGAAGACGCTCCAAAGTCATGTGTATGTTTTAGATCTGGATTTCTTGCTGGCTACGGAAGAGCGCGCCGGATTCATTCTCTAAATAAGCCTTAACTGCCCTAGAGCGATGAGGTCTAGCGTTGTCATCCTTGAATAAGGTCTTGACCGCTTACTTGTGGTTGTCAAAATGAGGCACAACTACAGGTGTGAGCAGGTCGCTGGTGTACTTTTCGCCAGTAAGTTTATCATTGATTGTTACCAACATGCGAGACACAACCCAATACCATGACTGAGCCCAAACCAAAAGGCACTGTTGGAACAATGTTTCTTGAGTCAATACACTAAATAAATTCCTTAACATTTCAACCAAGGTTTCGTTTTTTCAAATTTGTCTTGCCATTGTACCTCAAGTTTAACTTGACCGAAACCATATTTATACGGAATCGTTAGGGTAAGCTGAATTGTGTCTGAGAATATCAACTGACATTTAAAACCTTGTAGTGAAATGCCGTTGCCCTAGGGAAAATCCCTATCTAAAATTAGAATTTTGACTTCCAGAAAACCTCTTCATAAAGGTCAGGTATTCAAAGGGCTGTAACATCTTCCCACATAATCAGAAATGAAAAAACTTAGATTCAAATAATCCTTAAACATGTATTTTTGTAGAAGTCAAGATGTAACCAATCTATGAGAGAATTTTAATGTGGTATTAAATCGAGTAAGAATATTTTGTTTTGATTTGCACTTTTTTGCTATGTTATAAATCCGACTGGTTGCAATTGATCTAGTATATTGACACCTTCTTGGATTGAAAGCTGCGGTACGATGCCACCAAATGCGGTTCGAAAATCATTTACATGGAGTAAAAAATCTACTCTCGTCTGACCAATGTTTTCGTCGCTAGGTTTGAAGGTTCCAGTTATGCCTTGCTCTGCACCAGGCAAACCTCTCTCTGCGATGGCGATCTTCAAGTGTCGGTCGTTTTATGTCTTCAGTCCCGCAGATCTTAAACGATTTCTGACTGTTCTGGTTGACAGATTACGACCAGGTTACCACTGCTATTTAAAACGGGTGCTTGTTGCAAACAGATTTCGTCTGACCAATCCTCTTCCAAGGCACCTATCTTCACGTTGGGTTGTTACAGATGTTCGACCAGATCGGGGAGGGTCCTTAAGATTCTGGGTGGCAACATATTTTCTGACCAAACGACTGATCACTGTGTAATGATAGCCAAGCTGTCTATTTTTCGCCTTTTAGGACATACCAGCCAATCATTTGCCATATGTGCGCCTCTAATATCCGTCTTCTTGCCATTCTTACCTAAAATGATTTTGCATTCAGAAATTCCGGACTTAAATATGGATTTGATGCAAATAAGAGAAAAGAGTGCATATTGGACATGAAGGAAGAAGGCTTTTACTTGATTTAAACGTCACACTTGAACGCTCACGTTTATAATTTACTTGTAATTTACACGTTTTTGGTGGCTGTCTCATGGACAATCATACCACTTTCTCTTTTCTTTATTGATAATTTTGTTGTTTAAGCGTAAAATCAAACGACGTTAAAAATATTGTATCTGACATAATTAAAATATTTAGTTAATCATAGTTTTAGAAAAAAAGATGCACTCTTACAAAACACAAAAGCAAAACATGCATATTTAAAGAATGCTGATTTTCTCATTGATTAATTTTACCGCAATAATTGAAAATTGTGTTAATCGTGAAAAAGTAATTTTATTCTGTTAACTATTTCAAAAGACCGGAAAGAAGATCACGTTGAAAAACTGCTAAAATTACAAGTCTCAGGTACGAGTTTTATAAGCTTGTGAGAGAGGTTTTATGTAGAAAACAGGTATGGCAGTATCTAGTTTTGAAAAGTTATTGTCAAGTGTTTGTATCATTGTTAAACCTCTTCAGGTCTCATTACGGTCTTCAATAATGAACCAGAGTCCCTATCGTAACGGAAGATATAAAAGGTCGTCAAATATAATATGTGAAACTATTCATAAAACACGACCATCGACCTATTCTATTAAAAAATTAAGATACTTGATTTTTAAATCACCAAAAACAAGAAAATCACCTTTTCACCAGTAGTAAAAATATCTGAAGGAAGAAGACAATATTTTGCACCAAAGATGATGACATACTAAGACACATTTTAAGCAAAAAGTATGCCAATTACCTCATTTTATGGAATCTTCACAGTTTGAAGAATGCAATTTCCAGAGTGAGATGTGCTGACAGTATTTGTTTACTTAGTCGGCCTGAGGGTTGAAACCCTAATCTTAAGCTTGATGCAATTCCGAAATATTCTTCCCTGAAACCTTGGAATAACCATGCATTACCGAATTGGAAAACAGGCAATGCAATGCGGTGGATGTCGTTCTGATTCGGTTTTCGAATTTAAATGATGATTTTATATCGGTTGTCCTTTGCTGCTTATGAGAAGGTATTCTTAGGAATAAATTAACGTATACAACTAGAAAAATTCATAATATCTACACAACATTTGTATACTTGTTATTTAAAACCACTAGGTAAATTTGCCCCTTTTGGTGGATTAGTGGTCCCAGAAACTATTCTCCAGTCTATTAAACCTGCCTGACATAATTTCTTTAAAAAATTATAAGTTTTAGCAATTACAAGGAGGCTGTCGAGGAGTAAACTGAAGTTAACGAGCGTTTGACAGCTGGGCTTTCAACAGTATCTGGCGATTGTTAAAAATGGCTATCCAATTGAAAGCTTTTGTATAACTGTCGCCAGGCCGATACTGCAGTTCGTGAAATTCGCGAAATTTCATCTATTTAATGCATCATATATTATTAACTGGACCTCCGTTTTTAAAATACCTTATTGCAAATGTAAACAAGTTTCAAAACCGTCGTGCCGAAGCAATAAGACATCGACTCTGGTGATGGGATTAATATATTAAAACATACACATAAAATTGGTAAATTCTGCAATATCACTTCTGCAATTAAAATGAAAAGCAGCCATTGAAGAATGAATATTCCAGGGAATTAACTAAAGGATAATGAATAATGCTGATAAATATACTAGTAGTTATGGATGAAGTACACAAATGAATTGTTGGATTTGTGCATCGATTATATTGTAATGTATATTTACCATTATCCTTTTTGAAATTAAAATTATTTTCACTTCATACAACTTAGCTACAACGAGAAATAAAAATCTTAGACAATTTTTATATAATTTAGGTTTGTTGCTCGCAGTAGCTTTCAAATTTTCTCTGTCAAACAAAAATAAAATACAAATTCATGAATGAACTATGCAGAACAAAATTCACGTCCAGCAAGCACTCTCGATACCAACACTACAATACCAGACTAAATAAATGACCATAAATACCCAAACCTACAGGGCGCCAAAACTTTTGCATATAAACAAGAAACCTGTATCAAACCTGTTAATCCAAGTAACCAGACCAATTAAAAGAAATAAAATCTACATGTAACAAAATAAAAAGGGAAATCAAAGCACACAGGAAAAGAAATACATGTGAATAGTTCAACATTAATTATTTTTGTTCTGTCTGCTTTCACGAGGGATATCGCATAGGGATCACCTCCGTCGTCATTGTGTCTTTTTCGTCATCGTCGTCGCCGGCGTCAGACTTCTCTAATCCGCTTCTCCCATTTAACAGAATGCAACCAAACTTACACATAATCTAAAGAGGCATATCTAGTATCTATTTTAGTTTCTTTACAAATCAACGACTATTGTTTCACTTAGACACTGGTCAATATGCTGAACCATTGGGGTAACATTTCCTAATCCGCTATTCCTCCAAAAACACTCAACAGAGTCAACCAAACAAACACTTTATTTTTAGTAGCAAGATTGCACTATCTATTTTATATTCTATTCAAATTCACTACTCATCCAAGCAACAGAATTCAACAACTCTATCTATTTTAATTTATTTTCAAATCTATAAAATTTCGGCGGCCGTTTATACTTAGACATGTGATTCTGGTGAACAATGGGGGAAATACTGCCTAATCCGCTACTCCTCCTTTGCTACTCAATAAAATCAACCAAATTTATACAAAATATTCAGTCGCAGGTCTAGTATTGTAATATTTGTTTTATTTCATTTCCTACTCAATGTTTAAATTTTGGGGGCATTTTAACTTAAACATATGTGAGTATGCTGAGAAATGGAAGTAAGCCATAAATTATACGCTACCCCTTCTAAACCACTCAACAGAAGTCAACAAAACTTACAAAAATCTTCAGTAGCAAGTCTAATATTCCCTTCTTTTCAATTTAATGAAAATTATTTCATAGCTTCACAAGGCAAAGATATGGCAGGCAAGACATTTCTTCTAACGAAGACCCAATCCCGAGTTTAATAATCGAATTTTGCTTGTTTCTCATTCATCTTTTTCCTTGTTTTTGCTTTGCGTGTTTGGTGTTGTTATTGTAATATATGAGACCCTCCTAATTTTTATTTTTTTATCCAATTCACATCTCTGAGAAGCAATTTTATTAGTCATCGCGATACGACTTTTGGAAACCTATTATCAGAATATAAATGGGTGCATTGCACTTTCCGAACAATTTTCTGTTATTGGTTTGATATGTAGTAATATTTTTCTTCAAATGCTTTATCACAAATCTGTGGTATATATCCTGATCTTGTAAACTGAGGGTCAAATGAAAACAAGATGTAAATAATGAGCTTTTCTCGCTTAAAAGAAGTCTTTTTGTTTTATCTATGAAAAGCAAATTTATTTTTAAAAAAGAAATAAAAATGGAATATCGTCAGTTAGAAATATTTTTCTATTTGCGGGTGGGGGTGAATTGTATAATATGACTTGGCATATGACAAACAGGTCGTAACAATAAGATACTGGTTAAAAGTGGAATTTAGGAGTTACTAATAGGAATTTATTTTATTTTTATAATAACGTATAATTCCGAATTGCAAAATGCAAAATAAAATCTAGACGCAAACAATACTGTCCTGTGCTCTATCTAGATACGCTGACGTGGGAAGGCATCAAACCCATAGGTGCTTGGGGACAGGAGACATTACCCCGCCCCCTTTTCATTTTTTTTTTTTTTTTTTTTTTGGTTTGACTTACATGTATCCACAATAATATGTGCCGTATTCAGGTTTGCTCCAGTCGACTGATATGTATATAAACGAATACATATCAGTCGACTGGAGCAAATCTGAGAACGGCACATGTTATTGTGGATACATGTAAGTCAAACCCCAAAAAAATTTCTGTATTCAATAAAACGAAAGTTAAGTATAAGAATATTTAATGTGAACACTAATCACAAAATAAGATGGATACGGTTAGTATCAGCATCACACAATATTTGATATGTTCTTTTATTAACTATAGTTCTGGGAAAAGCTTGTATATGGCAATCGTATCGTTGTTTGTGCTGCTCGTTTACTTCTAGGTGTTCTCATGAGTGGTCCAGCTATTCTGTATAGTTGTTCTGTAAAAATAAAGATGTTGAAACAATTATTTGATTATAAAAAATGTTTCATGTTGTTATAATGAATTACTTTCAACATCTCAGAAATTATTTTTTCAGAAGTATTAATTTGTAAACAGTTTTATAGCATATAGATATATTGCAAGTCTATTAAAGGATAGATAAAAAAGGAATGAAACATTTGTCACCATACAATTCAGTCATGTTAATATTATATACTTTATAATACAGTTATTTGCTGGTAAATCGTCATATGGTACAAATTTCTTTCATTTTCTTACATGACTGTATTGATTTGTTATACATGTACGTATCGACTCCTTATATTTTGAGTTGATATTACGAAAGAGGTTGGCCCAATTTCCCCGGATAATTGTTCACTATACGATTAACAAAAACCACAGCCTATTAGTATAGGTTAAAGGATAGAGGTAGGTGTTTATTTTATGAGACAACCAAGAAACCGAAGGGTAGGGCATAGAACCCTGAGCCCGTAAGGGCGAAGGATTTTTAACCCTACCCTTTGGTTTCGAGGTTGTTTCATAAAATAAACACTGTATCGAGTCCTTTAACCAATTTACAAA
>JAULBM010353456.1:0-12069 GCA_032357055.1 Geukensia granosissima
TGGTTGATTGGTGGTCCTTATTTTTCAGCTGCTAGAGTACAAGGTGAGCGAATCAGGCTCCCTGGAGCCTCTAGTTTATTTTTGAGGTTGTATTTGTAGATATCTGACATTTTGAGTTTTTTGTAGAATTCTGATGTTTTAAGGTATAACAGAAAAGACATACTTACAATATATCATTGTATTAATCTAACTATAAGAAATAAAGGTGAACACTGCAAACAAAGAACTTATTATTTTATGTATGCAAAACTGTGTTTGGAAATATTAATAATTTAACACTTTTTAAATGTGAAATAGACCATGTTTATAGAGCCCTTACTGTCAAATGAAGTTATCATATCAAATTATCTTTGCAATTAAAGAAACATACATATTTGGTAATGTATTTAATATAATTATAAGGGACTCTTTATCTTGACAGTAAGATCTGATGTTTCAGTCATTGTACCAGTAGCCATCATTCATTGATAATCAAGTTGTTCCATTCATATAATTTGTATTTATATATAACAAAGAAGGTGTACAGTGAAATATTTACATTTCCCTGTTGGAGTTCCTGTGCAATTTCTTTATTACCTTGAACTTATTTAAAGTTAAAACAAATTTTTGGTTGTTTTTTTTTGTTAAAATCCTGCTCTTGTTGTTCAATCCAGTGATCATCACTTTGGTAGTTGCTATGTTCTGGTTGTAAAACATTTGCTTTCAGTTTTGAAATGTAACCTTATTAGGCAATGGGAAAGTTTGGACATCCAGAACAATAGCTGGTAGTTTTTTAACATTTGATTATCTGTTGAAACATATAATCTGGAGAGGCAAGTGAAAGATTTGTGAAAAAAGAAAGCTAGTTGACTAAACTATATTTTGTGCCTTTACAAATTCACATATGTTTGTATTAAGGCCTTATTTGAGATACAGGTTCTCTATAGTTTCCATTTTGTTTGGCTGTCTGTCTGTCAACAATTTTTCGTTACTATTTTTCTGAAGTTGTTTGTGGAGGAATAGTTTGGTCTAAAACTTTATAATGGTGTGTTGATCTGTGTAAGCAATTTTTATTTCTGCTGGCAGCTATTTGCTGTTAACTTTTACTTTTTAACTGAATATTGATTGGTGAATCATTTATCACAGATGACCATTGGTTGGTGGATCATTGTTCTCACTTGGCTATTGATTGGTGGATCATTGATTTCAGTTGACTATTGGTTGGTGGATCATTGTTCTCAATTGACTATTGATTGGTGATCATTGTTTTCAGTTGACTATTGATTGTTGGATTATTGTTCTCAATTTCATTATTGATTGGTGGATCACTGTTTTCAGTTGTCTATTCTTTGGTGGATCATTATCTTAAGTTGACAGATCAGTGTTCACAGATGACTATTGATTGGTGGATCATTGTTCTCAGTTGACTATTGATTGGTGGATCATTGTTCTCAATTGACAATTAATTAGTGGATCATTGTTCCCAGTTGACTATTGATTGGTGATCATTGTTCTCAGTTGACTATTGATTGGTGGATTAGTGTTCTCAGTTGACTTTGGATTAGTGGATCATTGTTCTCTTTTGACATTGATTGGTGGATCATTTAACTTGCTGTGGTGCTCAGTAGTTTTTCCCAACACATTTTTTGTAAGGTGGAATCATAATAAGGAAATATGCTAATTAAGAAGCTGGTTTATATAATTCCAACATTTTATACAATGTGATTTCATGACATATTAAGAAAAAAATGGATCTTTTTAAACAAACGAATGGGTTTTTTTTACATAAAGTTCATTGGTTGATAGAGTTATAATTTTACAACACTTACTTTCCCTTTCATTATATCATTATTTGAAATTCAAGTAGGTAAAAATGTGATTAACAGTGCCTAAACGGACAAGTCACTGACAGACACTATCATCTTTAGAGAAGTGATTTACTGCATGGTCATTGACACCAGGCTAAATACTTCTTTTGTATTCTTTTAGTTTATGGGTCAATAACAGATTACAGCATATTTAAATCCAAGTATTGACCCTTCTTGTGTAGAGTTTGTGTTTGGATAAAGAAATATGAGACAACAATAAATTAACTTTTTTACACATTGTTAAGCTGAACATGTTTATTCACTTTCAGTTCATCCACAGGAGTCTTAAGTCTTCTTTCCTTCAAAAACAATTAAATCGAGAAGTTTTATTTTCTGTTTCAAAAACTGCACTTAATATATAGAATGTATTGGTCTTTCTGAAGTTATTTATTACCGGAACAAACTTATTACCATCTATTGAATATTATCACTAGGTCTATAACTGTCAGTATGTTATGAAGAACAGGTAGTATGTCTTCTTGACTTTTTAAACTTACCATATGAAAAGAAATGTATAAAAATAAATTAAAACTAACAATTTATATTATTTTAAGCTTGCTTGACCAAAAAGGGTCAGGGTCATGTGAGCTATTGTGATCACTTGGCGTCCAAAGTCATCCATATTTGTTAACATTTGGTGCCAACAAACCATTCAAGATGGCTGCCATCTGGAGAATAAGTTGAACTTCAGACACTATGGAAAATACACACTATAGACTTCTTCTTGAGAACCAATGAATAGTTTGAAACCAAACGTTATGTAAATGTTCCATATGAGGTGCTGACAAAGTATTGTTACTTTGGTGTAGATCAACCATCCAAGATGGCTGCCAGCCATGGACATAGTCCAATGGGAAATATATACAAAAGACTAATGAATGGATTGAAATTAAACATGGTGTAAATATTCCTGATCAGGTGCTTAGCAAGTTTTACTTTGTGCAAATGGCAGCCAGCTTGGGATTTGTATGAACATAAAAGTCAACTCATCATTATTATGTAGGGGAGCTTTCCTCATTTTCATTGAAAGTTTGAAAATATGAGATGGTAATCAGATGTTCCTCTATTGGTTTTCAGATTTCATGTTTTATTTGTTTGTATTCAATATAACAGCACTAGAGAAAATAACTCCACTCTCACATTATTTCAAAGTTAGCAAATAAAAACAGCTCAGGTGAGCAATAATGGAAACCCCGGTAATGTAGGGGCTTTTAGTTTACAAGTTAATCAAATGATGTGGTCTTTGATATTGCATATAAGACAGTTACATTAATGAAAAGACCAGATAATGTTAAGTATTTTAGCAATTTAGCTTTAGTTTATCCACAAAAGTTGGTAATTTATTGTATTTGATATCATTCCTTTTATATATCCAGTGCCTTATGTTTATTGCAAAAACAGGCAGTGTTCCTAGTTTTTATACAAATTCTTATCCGTTATTTTTTTCAGAAACAAGAGGAAGCAGAATCTGAAGAAGATCCACTGGACGTGTTAGAACAACAAAAAGACTTAACTTTGGAGGCCAATGGTGATAGTGGGTATGAGGCAGAATCTAGGAAAGATGGGGAAGAAGATATTGCAAATATCACCCCACCAACACCAGAAAAGGTGTACATGTATGATTTAACTGGACAGAATTCACAAAAGTGGAATTCCATACCTAGTCAGAAGTTATTAGACTATGAGGAATATGGTACCTAGATTCAAGTTTGAAGTCTTACAGAAGGACTCACTCTGAGGGTTTGTGCTCTCCAAGACAGGTTTTTTTGTCATTGCTTTTATGACCACAGGGAAAAGTCAGATATTTTACATCAGTTTTAATGGGGAGCTAATATTACTAATATAAGTAATATTTTCTGGTGGTACGACTGCATCAGGAAAGTTGAAAATATTCAGATACAAATGTATTAAATTCCATGTTGCAAAACATTATTTTTAGAAAGTGAAGACAAGTATTTTAATTCTGTGATATGATTTCATAGCAATTTCTTTGACAAAGGAAGAATATACCAAACTCAATAATTTTCACTAATGTTGATTTATATATCATTCCACAATAAATGGTAATTTAAAAAAAAAAACAAATAATGATTTGTCTCTCAGCAGTCTTGTATAATTTTTAGTATCTACAATATTTGCAAAAATCTACAAAACAGAAATTATATTTTGAGATATTAAAAGATACGTGGTACATGTAGATAATTTTTTGTGCAGTTTAAAAGAGTTTCAACATTTGCAGCTCAATTTTCTACAAAATGATGTTTATATTCCTTGCAGAAATTATTTTCTTAATTTTTATGGCAGCTAATTAATTGATTTTATTGTAATTATGTGTTGTTGTTTTCCAATATTTTAAATCAAACTAGTAGATATCATGGCTTTTATTGTAAACAGTTTCAATATAGACATGTGCTAATAAGTTGGTAATTTAGTTTGATTATTTAAATATACTGGATTCCATAGTTCCAAAGGATAATTTGTCTTTCCATGTTATAGTTAGCCTTTTGCCTCTACACCTTTCTTTAAGACACTGAATTTCTCAGGATTGATGATCAAAATTGTAAGGTTCAACAGTTTAGTAATAGCATTTTGATGAAAAATCCCTTTTAGAAATCAGACTCTGCTTAAGCTATTAAATATGATTATTCTGTTAATTTTTATTTAAATGCATTTAAAACTTCATTGAAAACAAAACCTCATTTTGCCAGAGGTTCAGGTTGTACAATGATATATTTAAATGGTACAGAATCAGAAAAAAACCATTCTTTTCTGTATTACATAATGAATTTAATTTAAGAATTGTCATTGAATGAAAAACTGTCACATGACAAAATGTAATTTTTTATATTGTTAGATTAAAACCCATATTGACTTGTTTTCACTTTCAATTTCCCTTACTTTATGTATGATGTCATAATAATTTGATTATAGTCATATTGACTTGGTTTCACTTTCACTACTTATATAATAAAACAATTATAATATTTTGTATAAATGAGTTTTTATGGACTCAATGAATCAATATTTACCTCAGCCTACAGCTTCAGTCAATATTGACTTTTTAGGTCCATAAAAAACTTGTATTGGCCTCTACAAAAGACTGTAATTGTATGCTATTTACTAGGATATACCGCAGAAAGAGTCTCAACTTAATTATAAGTTCGTAATGTTATTTTTTATAAAGTGCTTGATAATAAAACATGTTAATGTTGTTTTTATACCTGTTGTTTGTGCATCAAATGCAAGCCTCAAATGTATTACTTAATTTATTGTATTCATTCATTGTTCCATTGGTCAGCATAATAATACAATGTTACAATTTTCACTTTATTTGAATTTCAATTTTTATTTGCATTTTACATCAATGAAATATTTATGAATATATTAATAAATTCTTAAAACCAATGCTGTTGATATTTTATTGCCCTATTTAAAATGGCTTTGTTTTTCCATCCTTCTGAAATTCATTTGTAAACACAGCAGATCAAAAGTGGTTAAGTCAATGTTCTAACCCATCACAACCAAACTTGGTTTACTTTTGTTAAATGGAAAAAGGCAAAAGCTTATTTTCCAGGGCAACAACATTCTGTTTGTCTTTCCATGGCATACTTTTTGTCAGAATACATTAGTGTATTTCAACCAATCACAACCAAAGCTGTTGACAGATGCAGATCAAAAAGTCCAAGGTCAGTTTCATTCTATTTGTCCCTCTCACAACATTGTCCATGGAAAAAAAATGTTTCAACCATTCCCAACCAAAGTTGGTACATGTACATGTATTATGTTGGCAAATGAAGAGATATGAAGAAGATTTTTAAGGTCAAATATTAAGGTAATTTAAGAAATAATTCATGGCAGCCATAAGTTTTAAGATGGTTTTAACATGGGCTGGAGTTGCATCACTGAGGGATAAAATTTGTGAAAACAATGACAGCCCATGTTAAAATATATACGTTGTGCACAAAATTCATTGTGATGTGGTGACTTTTGTGCTCAAAACATATTGTAAAGTCGTAGCGCAGGCAAGTCATAAGTTTATTGGAGATTTTACCATGGGTAAATCCTGTTTAAATTTCAGGACCCAATATTAGAATTGATTACTCTGGTCACCAACACACTTGTAGACACAATATATATTTACTTGATACCAACCAGTACTGTCTGTACAAAAATGAGTAAAACAGTACTTATACTTAAAGAATTTTTTTAGGTAAATTTTATGACTTTTGGTATGATTTTACAATGTGTTTAAACTGTACCATTGCCTTTTGTTTTCACCTTGAGTAAAGGGGAAAGTTTGTGATTGAACAAAATTGGTTTACACAACAGCATTATGTTGCATGCAGCAGTAATGGCCTTCATTTACTTTAGGGGAACCAGTACTTAAGGATTGGGTATTGTGTTTGCTTTTGGTTCTATAATAATCTGGTAAGGGCTACTGTTTAGGGATTGGTTAGGGTTGGGTTGAGGGTTAGGGTAAGAACAGATAAATAAATACCTTTATTGGGTTGGTTTCCCTAAAGTAAATGATGGCCCCAGTGATAAGTATGGACCTGGGATCTTTGGATTGTCTTCTTACTATTTTTAGTTATTTCAATTTTATTGATATACAAACATTTTGGTATTGAACCTGTCGGTGTACCTTGTACACTTTATTTCATCAAGGCAATTTGAGAGTTTGTCACAAACTTTAGGATTCCATCCTTGTTGAAGGTCTAGACAAGACTTCAACATTTTGACCTTTCTGCATTTGCATGGTGAACATTAGTGGACATTGACATTCACTCGTACACTGAAGAACTATCACTTTTGTGACGGCAACTTTGTTTAAAGAACAAGGTACATTAAGTACCTATTTTGGCCCACAGAAATGGAAGACCTAGGATTGGTTTTGCAATGTGGCCTATCTTGATGCAAAATAATGGAACTCATATTTCATGACAGGTTTTAAAAATAATTTGTTTTTTTTACCTGAGGTCACAAACAGGACCCAATGTGTCTTATTCATTCACAATTAATAAAAAAGTAAGATTTTGGAGCACTTTCTTTAAATCTAAATATTTCTAACAATGTAGACTGCCACTATGTTTTGCCAGCTGGTCAGAGATAATTATTTAAGCCAAAAACATACATAAATAGGCCAAATTTGGGAGTTTTGAAGGATTAGCTTTTTTGCTTTTCAATGTGACGCCAATTTTTAATAAGTTTTGGAAAAATCATTAATTAATGTAATTTCTATTAAAAAAAAATGGGGAAATTAAATACAAGTTTCTTTTTACATTGAATTGTGGGCAAAATAAGGATCTTATTGTACCTTGTCCTTTTAATAACAATATTTAATACCTGTATTTACTAGGTCTTTAAAGTATATTGTTTTTGAATAATTATGAAGCTGTTTGAAATTGCAAATATGACCCCAGAAATGCCAGAAAAAATCGAATGGCATCAGGGAGGGATACTACATCTGAGTTTCAGGTTGCAAAGTTAAAAGAATTTTTTACTAGTATTACATGTATTGTCTAGAAACCTCAATTTAACAAAACTTTCTAACTTATTTGTGACTGTGACCTTGAACAATTTTCCCAAAAGTTTACAGGGTTGTTGGTTGCTTGATATGTAACAATATCAAAAAGTTTCACATAAATCTGGTGTAAACTTTAAGAGTTATCATCTGAAATCCTAATTTTACAAAAAAAATTTAAGCTGATCTTGTAAATATGACCTTGACCATGAACAGATTTTCCGAATAAAAAATAGCATTCTTACTTGCTTAATATGTAACAATTGCTCAATGGTTTCTTTGAATCAGATGTAAACTTTGGACAAACCTAATTTTTTACTAAATTTTTAAAGATACTTTGCAACTGTTACCTTGACCTTGAAGGTTGATTTTCTCAAAAAATCAATTGGATTCTCACTCGATATGTACACGTAACAATATCCCAAAGTTTCATTTAAATCTGATTTAAACTTTAAGAGCTATCGTCCAGAAACTGTATTTCTTCAAAAGTTTTTTTTTGCAACTGTGACATTGGCCTTGAACCTATATTCCACAAAATCAATAGGGTTCTTACTTGCGTGATAGAGAACAAGATCCCAAAGTTTGATTTAAATCTGATTTAAACTTTTTGGAGTCATCCGAGAAGAACAAAACTTTACGAAAAGAGAGATGACTTTGATTTTCCTATTGTAAACTTTCCGTTCATGTCTAGCAACATTCCAGCCGCACCTGCATACAGAGTGTATATCTCTCAATTGATACGCTATGCCATGGCTTGTTCTTCCTATGGGGATTTTATTGATAGAGGGTTGCAGCTGACTAGAAAGCTACTGAGCCAAGGGTTTCTCATAGAAAGATAACAGTCATCAACTCCGGAAGGTTTTCGGTAGCCATCATGATTTGGTTGACCGCTACGAAATATCCATTTCACAGATGACAATGGATATCTTCCTACTGTCGTGAATACTAATCCGTTCCTATACCGGTTGTGGCTAACATCGATTGTGACACCAGCTTTGACTACTGAGTAACACGACGGGTGCCACTGGTGGAGCAGGAGTTGCTAACCCTTCATGAGCACCTGAACTCACCCTGGTTTTTGTAGGGTTCGTGTTACTCCAGCCCTAGTTTTCAGTGTAGTGTTATGTGTTCTATGTTTGTCTCCCGTTTCATTTTGTTGGCCATGGTCTTGTCTGTCTTCCGATTTAACGATTTCTGTCTGCCCCTTTTGGTATCTTCGAATTCTTTGACCTTGAATATTTCCCACAAAATGGATAGTGTTCTCATCTGCTTGATATGCAATAATATTCCAAAGTATAACTTAAATTGGACGTAAACTTTTCGAGTTATCGTCTGGAAACCTTATGTTTTTCAAAATTTTGAGTTTCTTTTTGTGACTGAGACCTTGGCCTGAAACAGATCTTCCCGAGTCAAAACCAATAGAATTCTCATTTGCATGATAGGTAATTATATCCCAACGTTTTATTTAAATCAGATATAGAATTTTTGAAGTTTTCATCCAGAAAATTATTTTTTCACAAATTTTAAAGGGTGTTTTTGCGACTGTGATATTGAAATTAAATGAATTTTCTCCAAAATCTTGCTTGATATGTAACAATATCCCAAAGTTAAATTTAAATCATTAGTAAACTTTTGGAGTTATCACCAGGAGACGAAAGTTGACGCCCGCCAGCCCGCCATCATCAGACTAATAGCCGAGATCAACTTCTCTTATAAATTAATTGTACAGAATTTCCAATAGGAGAATTTCATACATAGAAGTCAATATGGTGCTTGGTACTTGGATTAAGATTGTCATTGCTTTTTGTCTCGCCTGCGACGAAAGTCGCTGAGGCTTTGTCAAATCATATTAGATGTTGTCAAAAGTATTTCAAATACTTCTCTATGTTGAAAACATATCCTTTAAAATAAAATATTGAAATTTTTATTTCACAGTTTTACCAGAGACATATAATATATGTATTATACGTCTCTGGTTTTACATATTTTGACCGATTATTGGACTTGGATTTTTTTTAAGTTTTGGTTAACTGAGCTTCCCTTGATCATAATTATATCAAACAGACTTAAATTTCGAAATTTAAAAAAATTAATATAGAATACTTCATATACTGGCAATGCTTAGAGCAGGCGAGACACCAGGTTCCAATGGAACCGTGCGAACTTTATAATTTATTAAGTGATTACCGTTTTGGGTTCCATTTGGGTCCATTCTGTACAGTTATAACTCTCAAACCTTATGAAAAAGTGGAAAATGTGGAGTCTTTTTCAAAGGACATCTTTACATCTGAACAAGAGAATGTTCAGAAACTTTTGTCTCCACATGAAATAACAGGGTTTGTTTATTTTTAGACCATATTGAAACGAGGCAGAGAATGAAATATCAGAAAGGAAACGCAAATCAAAAACACGACCCAACCAAATTCCAGGGGTGACCGTTAAGGTTCGGCTTTTTTAAAGAGTCCTTCTTGGTTAAGTAGTATGATGAAAGTCGTTTTGCACTTCAAAGAAGTGATTTGTATTATTGTTCATCCCTTTTTTCATCTTTAGGTGAAATGCATTGAAAAAATAGAAAAGGGAGATGTGGTATGATAGTCTGTGAGACAACCATCAAAAACGTATAAATTACAAATATATACAGCGTATAAATTACAAATATATACAGGTTGTCTTAAGACCTTTGCAAATGGACTAATTCCACAACATAAGATGTTCATTTGTTTTTGTTTTTTTATTAAATGGTTTTGGTCAGGACTGGTGTATTAGCAACAACCGGTTTCCATTTTGAGCTGCAGTTCAAATTTCTTTTACCCACGAGGGCGGTCGTTAGGATTCTCCGGCTGCATTCTGCATTCTCATTTCTACAGAAGTAGGATCAACCTATCCTGTCTTGCTGTTAATATGTCATTTCGTCGCCATCCTTGTATTCTTATTAACTGTATATACGTGTTGTATTTTCTGACATTTCCGTACATGTGAGCGACAAAAAATCTTATTCTAGTCTATATTTACTACATGTTAATTGTTGTTGTAGTTGTCGGTCGAAAGTAAGATATAGAGATCATTCCCAATGAAATTCATATTTCGAACATTTTTCAAGCTACAAACTTGCCAGAACAACACTAAATGAACATTTAAATGTTACCATCCATTTAAAGACTGCATCTACCAATATGAAAGTTCCTACAATGTACTGGCTTCCTTAACTTCATAAAACTCCATACATGACTAGGTTCATTTCTGCGTCTCTATTCTATTAACTAGTCCACTATTATTATAACTTTCAATGTTTACTTCTGTAATATATCTTACGAAAGTTCCTCTATCAACAACTTTTGGAGTGTAAAAAGTTCACCAGATGTTTTATACGAACTAAGATACATGTATTTCCAAGTTCCATTTTCTACAATAGACAATTATGATTTTACTTCACTTTATACCATTTTACCATGCAAGCTTATTAAGGAAAAGTTTTTATATCTTTTCGATTAGTCATTCAAAAAGTCTGGTTGTTCTTACATATGCTACAATAAACATAATATTAGTATATATATGGGGACAGTTCAGGTCGCATTTCTCAGGAAGATGAGGATCAGATGAGGATCGGACGTGACGTCATAGGTGACGTCACCGGAAATGACGTCACAAGAAGAGACGTGACATGACGTCATGTATGACGTCACAGATGGCGTCTTCGGAAGGTCGCTCGCTAATTTTTCCCGCGTTTTTTGGGGTTTTCGGGAATAGTCGGGTATGTTCGTGGATGTTCGAGATTTCTTTGGTGTTATGGCTATGAGGGCGAAGCCCTTGTACTAGGAGTAGAGTTTTACGCACGCAAGAGCTAAAGCGCGCCATTCTTTCCCGCGCATTTTCGGATTTTGGTGTTATTTTCATCATATGTTCATGGATGTTCGAGATTTCTCGGATGTTATGGGTGTAAGGGCGAAGCCCTTGTACTAGGAGTAGACTTATGCGCATGCGTGGGCGATCTTTTCATTTTCGTCGTTGTTTTCAAGGGACATTACTCTGTTTTCCCGCCTTTTTTGGTTTTTCGGGAATAGTTGGGTATGAACGTGGGTTTTCGAGATTTCTTTGGTGTTATGGGTGTAAGGGCGAAGTCAGAGTTTTGCGCATGTGCGAGCGGAAGCGAGCTTTGTTTTGTCGTCTCGTTGTATTCTTGTCAAGGGGACATTACTCTATTTTCCCCGCGATTTTTGTCTTCTTCTATGTTGTGGGTAGTCGATGCATCTTATTATGTTCTTTGGTTTTGTGAATCGTTTGACTTTAGAGTCTTATTATGGTTTCCGTAGGTATGGGGACAAGGGGACACAAACAACCAACTCTGATTTCTATGTTCAGATACTTTACTGAACAAAATAACATTTCTTGAAAAGCAATCTTTTTGTACCTTCCGACTCTGTCCTTTACATGGTGTCGTTACTGTCGTCTATTGAGATCCCTATTGTAAGAGCTGATGCAAGTCATTAATACGTATACGGTTCCCATCTCAATACTTTTCCTTTTGGTGTCTTAACTTTTGGGGTAGCATAGCCCATCTTTCTGGTGAAGGACCTTGTTGTCGCTTTCTAGCTCTAGGTGTTCTCTTGGTCTGATGGATATAGCGCCATATTTCTTCGTGCCCAATCAAATCTTGAGGGACGTTGGCTTCTCTCAGTGCTTCACCAAAAGTTTCCCATCCTT
>JAULBM010353466.1:0-12067 GCA_032357055.1 Geukensia granosissima
GAACCGAAACATAGGAAGTCAAAGATTCAAATATAGCGAAAGAAGCACTCAAACCCAACCAAATCGAAATGGGAAGCCAAATCCGACGGCAGGGACCACTACCTAGTGCATTACTTTTCAAGGCCTTTCCGTATTTTCAGTGTTTCAGAATTTTGAAATTTCTGTAAAACATCGTTAGATAAATTTCATGTCAGACAAGCCTGACAGCTGGGCTGGTGGATACCCTCGGGGACCAATGTTCCACCAGCAGAAGTATCGAGGTGTTGCTGTGGTCGGTACAAAGCGTACAGTGGAACCTACAGAGTAAGCCCAAAAGACCTTAAATTAAGTTTGTATTTATAAATCAATGATAACACTTTCAACTCCTCTTGCTGGATTTGGCTTCCTATTTCGATTTTTTTTTTGGATATGAGTACCTCTTTATGTGTAGATCTTTGCGTTCCTTATAGATTTGGTTCTGATGCTGCTAATTAGGTTTACTCTCTAACGTTTGTATACAATAGTGGTAACGATGTATTTTGAAACCACTTGTTCGATATCACTGCAGGCTGACGCAAAGATTTCCCAAAAGGTTTTAGTAAGCCTAGTTGTCTGAATATCTCGTATGGAATTTACCACTCATTTTGCACATAAATTTGTGATTTCTATTTAAATTGCATACCCCTGAAAAAAGAAGCGTAAAAAAAAGAAGGGCCAGATAGAAGGGGACCAATGGGAATCGTGAGGAAACACAATATTCATTATAAAACTAAAAACAAACATACAAAAATGAACAATGCGGACCCCACCAAAAAAACCCGAGAGTAAACTCAGTGGTCCGGAAGGATAAGCAGTTCCACCTCATTGAAGACACCCGCCATACTTTCAATTTTCAAATCCGGTATTAGTCAATTTTTGTTAAATGGGAAGGTTTCAGGGAATTACAAACACCAGACGGTGAAAGCAAACAGCTGTTTTTGATTCACTTCGCAATTACAGAGAAAAATGGCAGCCTTCATCTATGAAACTGATATTCCATATTGACCGACAAGATTGTGGTGTCCTTCTGTTGAATATGGCTTTCTTTTTCGGTTTGTTTTGATATAACTACTTCTTTTACTCTTATTGAATTTCGACATTCTTAGTTTAGGTTCTGTTGCTCTGATGGGTGTTGGTAAACACCATACCGAAATTCATAATAGTTATACAATATTGTTAACAGGTATTACACATTTATAAATAATAAATCAGTTTCCAAGACTTTGATTAGCTACAAGGTGGAAAGTATAAATGTGGTAAGCTTTTATGTTGCATGTACATTATCCACACGTTTCGCTTCAGTGACACACAGACAAAAGCAATTGTTGACTAATAGTTTGATGACTGCTTAAATCCATTTTAAAACTGCAATGTAGAGTATAGAGACCCCTTTAACAAGGATAAGATTAGGCAAAATGAGACAATCCAATTTCGATGCCACTGGACATCGAATATTTGAAATTTTAACCATAATTAGCTGTCAAAATCTTATACAATTCCAAAGAATTGTTTAGTTCACGGATCGAGTAAAACCACTATGATGCGTGTAAAACTTTTTATTACCTTAAAATCCGTTTTAAAATAGCCTCGAATATCATAGACAATGGGAGTTACCTAGGTATTTCTGCCTTAGAAATCATCTGGTGCAATTGTTTTACCTTGAAATTCAAACTTTAAGTACAAGAAAATAGAATAGTTTTCTATTGTTGATAGAGAGCCTGTTTTGGAAGTAATTTCATGTTATACAAAATAAATGTACAACTTTTTATCCATAATTTTAGGTCAATGTTTGTCAAGACTATAGAAAGGAGTAATTTTAATGTTAGAATAGATAACAGTACCTGTTATCAGTTTATATACAGAAGCTTTCCAAATCCCGCCGCATTTTTCTGGCCCATGGCCTCTGCATGTCATGTCACACTCCGACAATTTAACTTTAGAATAAAAGCTCGTATTTATGTTTTCTCCATTACCACAAAAACACTCCATGAAAACTAATTGAAAAAGGGTCGTTATATTTAAGCAAACTAAATTAAGCACTAATATTTACGTTATGAAATCTTGTTAGAATCTTCAGTATCCAGAAACTAAGAATTGGAACTGAACCAGAACATTTTGATTAAAGTTTAACAAACAATTATATCTCTATCATTATTAAGTGAATTTAGAAATAAATTATGCTTTATGAAAAACTGTATCATTAAGGTCTAAAGTATCAACTATTTATTCATTAAGAAAATGTCGGGTGGTCAGTTTGCTGTCAACACGTAGACATTAACAAGTATGATGTAAGAAATAACGGAGACCCAATGTATTTCTAAATGTTTCCTCTGGTACAATGTATATACCGAACGATATGGGGCTATTGTGACAGGTTCCGATGTATCAGTGGAATTTTATATTTGAAGTTAAACTTGCAAAGGCACGGTTTTAGAATGAGGGCTATCGTTGTGTTTCCATGAGATAATTGCACGTATGATATAAACAAAGTGCTAAATAACTACCATACATTCATTATATATATCTGAAAATCTTAAATCTTTTGCATCAAAGGAGTAGGCCGTATTTTACCCCCGACACTAAAGTATCTCGAATAACTTCAAATCATCTCATTCATGTCATTCTGGTTTTTAAATATTCCTTTTAGAGTTAAAAAGTTCTTTTCCACGAAACATCCTTTTATCTGCAAAATATGCTAACAACTGTATTTTATGAATTTGTTTTGCTTACAGAGGAAAGGCGCCGCACCTCCGAAACAAAATAATTTATAGTAATGTGGTAATAAGATTATATAACAAAGCATTTTGATCGGTACATGCGGTCCTTTAAATAGCATTTTAACTATACCAAAAATAAATTGCACAATTTCAATTTTAACATTGTACATAGAACTGGGCAACTGACGAACCCTCGCAATATACAGGACTAAATATATTTAAACTATTATTTAGAGGAAGAAAAGGGTATTCGAAGATACCAATGGGGAATTCAGAAATAGTTAAATCAGAAGACAGACAAGACCATGACCAACAAAAAGAAATGAAAGACAAACACTGAACACACAACACTACACTGAAAACTAAAGCTGGAGTAAACGTGTGTGCGTGATTAATACATATAAAGGCTCATTTATTGCACGCATATCTAATTTTGCTTTTCTCATATTTTAAAAAATTAGCATCTTGTAAATTTATGGTCATAGTAGCCTAATTCAGTCCAAAAGGGGATATATCCAGGTGACGCAGCAGATGTTCACAATTAAGGTGTCGTTTTAAATATGTTGCGTGAGACCTTTTATATTATACAAATGCACAAAAAGCGAAACTTGTGCGCATGTGTAACTCGTTCGCATAAGTTATAATTATTTTTTATGAGGAACTCTAGGGCTTGCTTATATACTGAAAAGATTTTTATTGGAATTACCAGGCAGTAAACGACGCATATCGTACGTACTGTACTTATATATATAACTTTGTTTTACGAAATTTAAAAGAGGACTTGCGATCGAATTTTATTCACACATTCTTCATTGAAACTCACTTAAACATCTTCTTATCTGAAAATTATTAACTGATGGCAACCATTTTGTGTGATGGTGATTGGCTGGTTCTATGCGAAAATTTTTCCGGAACCCCAACCCGCCATTAATGGTGTCTGCCTTAGCGGGAAAATATAAAAAGGACCGATACGATATACGAGAAATTCAATTAAATACATTTTTAAAATTCTATGAAACGTAGCTATAAATGGTCCATGTGTGGTTCTCTACGTTTATTTGTCTGAAATAGCTCCAAGTCAGTAAATATAACTACTGTCGAACTTAAATTGATATATACCTGTAGGCATTTTTTGAAATAATGTTATCTGAAGCAACTGAACCAATTGCGATCTAACAATGGCGGAAGGATCCTATAACGGTCATTTGCCAAAATTATATCAGCCGTTCCTTGTGCTGTGTTGTATCAAGCAATGTGTGGTCAGTTTTCTAAGAGTCTTTTCTTAAATTCTCCGCACATTTCAAATTACTTTAGTCCTGAGGGAGTCCGGTTTTTTTTTATTTACAACCGTTTAACATGACTTTGTAATTTAATCTGGTGAATAAATAGGTTTTAAACAAATTGTATGAAAATGTTTACAAATTATGGTTTAAAAATTAAAACCTTACATTAGCTTCGTTTCGAGTTAGCCCGGATTACCGATTCGACTCTTTTATTATACGCGCCTTGACAAAAATGTTCCACTGGTAAACTTCCGGTACTTTGAAAGACAACACTTTCCCTATGATATCCCCTGCTTCTTGTCGATTACACTATGATTACTCTCTTTGATCCCTGATTACACTCAGGTGCTATGGAAGGAATCAACTTCTTTAGTTGGATGGTTCCTGAATTGAAAAAATACCTTAAGGACAGAGGGATACAATGCAGTCTCGAGCGCAAAATGGAACTTGTGCGATTGTGTGAACTTGCCAACGAGATGGATTTAGAGGTATCACTATCAGTATATAGATAAAATTTACAATAAATATAACATATTGTTTCCATGTTCATGTATATAAATCTGGCTCAGTGGCATTTTTTCAAAATTGAAAATATCCAATTAGTAATGGCAGTTTAATGGATCGAGTTGATCCTGATCATCAAAAAGACAAATGTCAAAATTTTCCCAGTCTGTTGGTTGCCCTAAAGTGCAGGTACATTAACATCTATGAACTGGTATTCAGATTAGATATTGTCATCCAAATGTAAGCAATAGTTGTGTTGTAAACCTGAACTAACCACTTATGCAAACTTTCCTCATTTTCTGTGCTGCCCCCATGAGCATTTGAAGATTTTAAAAATTAGAATACTACAGAAATTTTTTATAGAAGGTTACATTGTATCATTGACAAGACATCCAAAGAAAAAGTTCTATCAAAATGATTTAATGAAAATTCCACTTCAGATAATTATAACTGATGTTGAAACTGATTATGTTGATATGGACATCAAGCGCAGAACTGTTGAAGTTGGATTTAAGAAATTAGTAATACAAGAAGTAAATAAGATAACAACATGGTAGGTTGCCACCTTTCTTGATGTAAGTTAACTTACATGGGGGGGGGGCATTGACTCTTTTGGTGTAACAGATTTTTTTTTGTCTTTAGCATCTAAAAACAGTCAGGGGTCAAACTTGTAAAAGTAAATTTATTGCTAAAAAAGTTGTTTTCCTTTCAACTAAAAACATACTTCTGGATTAAGTAAATTTATTTAAAAACATGGAAATCCACAATTTTTCAGCTGTAATAACATCCATTTAACATGTTAAGAATTTTCTCTGATTGATTAATACTTTTGAACTTAACTCAACCTTTTTATCTTTCTGATGTAACAGGAACTGTCAATGCACATGGGTTTTAAGGTGTTTGATCAATGCACAAGGCCTACAAAGATTGGTCCCTTGAAAATTTCAATATCAGTGTTAGAAACAAATTAATTTCATTAAGCACAAATTTATAACTTAACTAATCTTAAAGTCAAATTCATCTGACTGTTTAAAGGATGTTGGATTTATGCAAAGTATTCAAGACAAATGAAAGAAAAAATGAATTTTGCAATTTTACTTATAACAGTAAAAAAATTTACATGTATACTTGCAAAAGTGATATGAAATTTTTACTTTGTACAGGTAAATTTTTAAAAAGTTATTTACTGTATGAAATAAATATTCTTTACTTGTACACATCAGACCCCTGACTTAGAAATTGTCCCCTTCCAGGAGACCTGAATCTTTCACTTTACAAAACTTTTTTTGGTTTGTTTGATTAGAGTTTAACTCCACTTTCAATAATATCTTGGTCACATCACGACAGTGAGTTTTACATGTACTGGTGAATGATTATGAAGCCAGAGTACCTGGAGAAAACCACCAGCCTTCATGACCTTGGACAGTTAACTGACAAACTGATATATTTGGGGGGTACTGGAATGTATAATAGTAAGATTTGAAAGTTCAGCAACAAATTAAAATAGAAAAAACATAACCCCATACATACATGTATATATATCTACCCACTATGAAATACATTTGTACTTCTTAAATGTACATTTGTATCCATTAGGTTTAATTCAATAACCTGACAAACGAAATTCAGGTGTTTTTTTTGCAGGAATAATGATTTGTCAACAATCCCTGATGTTGAAACATTGGATATCTATATGTACTTATTATATAAATGTGGATGGAACCCTGATCGATTGCGGAATTATAAACAAGACAATGGGTACCGTCTCCATTTAGCTAATCATATTGATGATGTCAAGGCTTCTGAAGTTTTGCACACAGATTTCATGTACATGAAATGTACCTGCATGCCAGAAACAAGACAGTCAGCACAGCCATATGATACATGGGTACTGTTGAGAATTTCATCTGGAGAGATAATTTCTGGTGGATGTACATGTGTTGCGTATGTAAATAAATCAGTGTTTGAAATAAAACTTATCATTCAATTTCCTTTGTAGCCTTAAAATCAATTAAAATAGAGTCAAACTTGCCTTTGCCATAATCTCTATTAAGCAGCTTAAAGGCCAGCATTTTCATATTGTTTTAGATTTTATATTAAATTCTCTTCAAGAGGTCACTTGTTTTGAATTGATGCTTCTGTTCTTCCAACAGGTAAATACAAGTTTTACTGTATCTTTTTCTTAGGCCAAAGTTTTGTTTTTCTTTGTTTTACATCTGCATATGAGTAGTTCTTGCAAGTTCAGAGTCAAAAACAAAAACAATATTGCATTTTGGTTATAAAATAATTCCTATGACACCCACTTTTCTCTCTAAAGATCCGAAATTCAGAATTTCAGCAATTAATTGTCAACAGTATATTTGATGGTTATAAATGTAATATGAAAATTAATTAAGCTTTGAACATTATGAAAGTGGAAAACTCACTTAAGAAATGATGTATTTCATATAGTGTTTGTGTTTTTTTTTTCCTGGCAAGCAAGTTTTTTTTTGAAAGATTCACTTGACACAAAAACAGACACACCCTTTTTATGATACTGAGCATCCAACCCTACTTTACAAGCATGGATTGCAATCCAAATATTCCTGATTTTGTCTGCATAGTTACATTTATTTAATAAATATAAAATCAGCATACAAATGGCTTAGAATAGTCCCTACAAACTGACTCAATAGATTACTGTCAATATTTTTAATTTTCAAGACTTTAATTATAGATTATTGTCGATCTCCTTTTACAACTGTATAAAATCCCATTATACATGTATTTATTTCGAGTTTTTTGTCTGTTTGCAGGGATAATGGAAGTTGTAAGCATTGCGTTGCCCTTATTTTCTCCTTGTCAAGTTTTTGTGAGCGACACAGAGACAGAGGCACTGAAGTATGCACAGATGTCCAGTGTGTATGGGACAAGCCGAGGAAAAAATCCAATCCAAATGAGATAATAAATATAGAAACAAGAATTGATTCTTCACAACAGCACAAAGTACCAACACCAAGTAATTATAACCCTACAGTTCAGGTTGTGGGAGGACGATTGTCACTTGAAAAAGACTTTTATAATTTATGTAAAGGTACAGATGCTCTTTTACTACAAACTTTATATTCAGAAGACTCTGCAAGTGATGATAATGACAATGCAATTCCTACCCTTAAAGATGTCTTTAATCCTCGTAATGATTCTGCAGTAAACATCAACAATTACATGGAGAAGTTAAAAGAAATCTATACATCAGAAGTGATCAATGATATTGAAGAAATAACCTTAGGTCAAAATGAGAACCCTGAATGGTTTGATCACCGTAAAGGGCGGATAACTGCCTCTTTATTTTCTTCAGTGAAACATTTTAGATTTACTGATCAACAGGAAAACTACATTTCAAAGAAAATCATGGGAAAAACAAAAATCTTTTCCACACCATCCTTAAGCTTTGGGACCTTAAATGAACCTATTGCAAGACAGCAATATTTTGAAAAGTATAAGCTCGATCATAAAAAGGCAGAAATAAAGATGTGTGGCTTATTCATAGATCCTAATTTTCCATTTTTAGGTGCTTCGCCTGATGGCCTTATAAAATGCAAATGTTGTGGAGAAGGACTTGTCGAAATAAAATGTTCATTTGTGCACAAAAACAGCCTTCCAACAGAGGCATGTATGGATGACCATTATCATATCTATTTAGATGAAAATGAAAATGTACGTCTAAAAATTGAATCTCCATGGTACTTACAAATACAGGGACAATTAGGTGTTTGTAAAAGACAATGGTGTGATTTTGTGTTCTTTACTAAAAAAGGTTATATTGTTGATAGGATACTTTTTGATGAAGAACTTTTCAAAAGCATTGTATCAAAAGCAACCAAATTTTTTGAAACATATATTATACCTGCTTTAATACATATATCTGATAATTAAAATAACAGATAAATATTAATATTACTTCTTAGATAGAAAGAATCCTGTGATCACTTGTCATCATCATCATCATTCTTGGTTGAAGTAAAATATTTTTGTTCCCTTGTGGTATTTGTTGCAAAAGGCAAACATTGGTATGGTATTCCTGTTGTCAGCTTCAACAACTGTTTGTGATTATGTCAGTTTTATAGCACCAATTAGTAATGGTTCATCTCAAATCTATAGGATTTTTTAATCCTGACCTTTCAGTCATGGTTCACCAACTGAAATTTTTCATGTTATGTTAATCTGCTCCGTTAAGCTCGTGGTTTGGTGAATTTTTTAAATTTTTTTATGTTGTATTTCTTGATTTGCTTTTAAAAACTGCTGAATGCATACTCATGCAATGCCCCCCACAGGCAAGACATTTTTCTGTGTCCACATTTTTACAAGTATCAGTCCAGATGGACCATGGTGTCAGAGAAATCTGTATTATGCAGTATATATGTGGTATTGCTGTTTATGAGACAACCATCCGAAACGTATAAATAACAAATATTTACAGATTACCCAAAAAAAACAAAGAGAAATTACAAGTAGATGAACAAAGAGGTCAGTTTATTTCTTAACAAGAGGTTTATGCAAATTACATATGAAAGCAGAAACTTTTAACATTGGGTTTGCCAAAGGCTTTAAATTAAGAGGCATGGTGTTTGATAACAGTTTAAAAGTTTTCAATCTTCCAATCGCTCGCTCAACATGGATACGGTATTTGGCAATGCTCCTTGTTCTAATAATATCTGTTGCGGATAACCGTTTTCCTTTTCCCCATGAGCATCTCTTAGTGAAAGGTGGTATGATCAGTTTAGCACGTTTTTTAGTAAGAAGATCCCTTATAACAAATCCTCTATCTGCCATAATTTCATCTCCCGGCCTGATAAGTTCAAGAAATCCGCACTCTTTAGTAATGTGTCTATCTGATGTATTCCCTCCCCATAAATTTGAGATATATGTAAATGCTCCTGATGGTGATATGCACACAAGACATTTATATGTATTGCTCTGTTTATAAGTACTAAATGTTTGTGACTGCGCGGTTGGATTCTTTGGCCTCTGTATGTATAACTCTGTGCAGTCAATTATCCCTATAACATTGGGATAATTTCGTTTGAATGATGGTGGTCTAAATTTTTTGACAACTTTCTGTGATGGCCATTTTAAGAGCGGGGTAAAAATCAATGACATGAAATTAATCCAGGTGGTAAAAATTTGAGAAATACGAGAAGATGAAACTCCAAACAAATCTGATAAAACAAAAGTATGTAAAGCTAAACGTAAACGAACTAAAGTCAAAATAAATTCATCAAAACGAGATAATTTTCTTTTTAGGTCCTGTCTTCTTGGTGAAGTTTGTTTGATAATTTTTTTCAGCTGATGTATCTTGACCCGACCAATACTTTAAATGGGGTGATGATCTATCCAATATGTCTACAAAAAATAAGACATACAATTAATAATCATATCTGGCAAGTAGATTAATAAGCAGTTACTCCAATTCAAAATTTTAAAGGTGCACATGTAACTGTTATTCATGAGTGATTAATATGATCTATATTCTTATTGGTCTAATATTTTATATAATAATTATATTTTTACCTGTTTGTCATCTTACTTTGTCATTCAGTCAGGTATTTTTGAACTTTTTTTTGAACTGTGGTATGAAGGTGGTTTTTAAACAACCCCAAAAATTTTGTGATTATGTTATTGGCATGCTGTCGGTGTATGTAGACAGTTAGGTTTCCATTCAATTACTTTTGTTCTATTATTTGGATCCATTTGAAAATTTATCACAACGATACTCAATATAAAATACATGTTGGGATTGATTTTGGTTGATCTAACCCAACCATTTTTAAGGAGGGTCCAAAAGGGGATTTTTAAATTTTGAAATGTAAGTTTTTTTATTTTTTGTCCAATTTTGATGTTTTTTTTCTTTGTATTCCATTTGATTTAGCCTTACTGTTTATACAAGATTCAAATTGTAAATTAATTACCAAAAATGCCATTAAGCATTTTCTTTGAAGGAATGCCTGTATATTGATGAACACTCGTATCATCTTTAGTTATCTTCTGGACTACTAGATCTCGAAGTAATTTTTCAGGGTTGTCCATTCTTATCTTCTGCTGCTCAAGACTTTCTAGATCAGTCATAGTTAGGTCAGTCTGTGTGCTGCTATCTTTGGTTTCAATGTGCATGTGTTTCCCATCCCCACTATAATTATGTTCTAAAGCAAATGCTACAAAACAAAAAAGGACAATTGAAAAAAAGAAAAATCTGAAGCCAGGTGACAGAAAATTTTAAATCAATGAGCAAGAACAAGGGCATTGAAATTACACAGATTTATAACTAATGTTTTTTAAATTGATGTTAAGTGAGTAGCTGGTTTTCATCAGCAAATGTTACATGTGGACATCAACAGATTAATGCTGTAAACAGACAGTATCTTTAAGAACTTTTTCTTTTTTCGGGAACACAATTTTATGTGTTTCAGCTAGGTGCTGTTTCCTGTAAGGAAACTGAATTGTGCAGTGAGCCCATTGTAAAAAGTACTACATCTCATACATTGGATCTTACAATGTGTAGGAAATTTGCAAGATTAAGAGTAATAATATATATAATTTTTTTAGATGGAGAGGTTGACCATTTTATCACTAAATTTTTGCCTAAAACAAGAAACTTGAGGTGGAGGTGTCCGCCGTCTTGTATTGTTTACTTATGGATGCATTTTTTGTTTAACCAATCATTAGTTTTTATGATAAGAGGAGCCGATAGACCATTTATCACATTTGAATTGTAAATTTCCCAAAAATTTAGAATTTTTTGTTCTTTACTTTCTGTTACAAACCACTGAATTTAAATATACCTGGTACTGTAGTCTTAATATCTGTTTCAGACAATGTCACCTCTTTAGCAACAGGCCAACAGCCTTCCAACAGTTCACTCTGGCTAGGGATACCAAACTCAGCCTTAAATAATAAATGTTGATTTCTTACATGAATGTGACAAAAGTTATCAAAATTCATAGTTTAATATGATAAACAAAAGTAATTATTGTAATCAAGGAACCACCCCCGGTTTTAACCGGCCTGGTCAATATTCCCTAAATAGTCAAAAGTGGTCAATACTAATAATTAACAACGCTACGCATACTTTTAACTTATACAATATCATATGAGCCTATAATTTGAAGTAAACATTTATCTAAGAATTGTTGTTTTTAGATGAATGATTTGATAAGTGTTTATGTAAGTTGTACAAATGTCTGAATATTTATTCTAAAAGTACATCTGTACGTGTATACTATATCTACATGCTAAATAAAGACCAAAATGTTAAAATAAGTTTAAATTTTTTAGTGTTTTTGTTGAACTGAAGGTGTATTTCAAAATGCACATATTGCTTATTTTTATACAAAATTTATTATTAAAATATTCCACAGGTATTATTCAATCATATGTAGTTTGTATAAAATATCAGTATCAATCATGATATTAAGGAGATTTAATTAGATATAAAGTGAAAACTTGACAAGATTAATCAGGTTGACAGATTTACAATGCTTACCTGTGATTACTACAATTTAATACATT
>JAULBM010353477.1:0-22046 GCA_032357055.1 Geukensia granosissima
AGAAACCCTTGGCTCAGTAGCTTTCTAGTCAGCTGCAACCCTCTATCAATAAAATCCTGATAGGAAGCACAAGCCCTCGAGTAGCATATCAATTGAGAGATATACACTCCGTATGCAGCTGCGGCTGGAATGTTGCTAGACACGAACGGAAAGTTTACAATCGGAACATCAAAGTCATCTCTCTTGTCGTAAAGTTTTGTTCTTAACCCGCCCTTACTGTCGCAACTACGCGACATTTTAATAATCATTAAAAACTTGATTAATTTTAACAATACGTTCAATTAAAACATGACCTTTTATTTTAATAAGATAATATATTGAGAGACATTTAAAACGTAAAATACGATTTGGTTCCTACCGATTTACAATATAAGATTAAGACTTCAGTTTTATAAAGATATTGCTTCCATTCAAAATTCGAAATGAACCAGATTCTACTTCACACTAGATTAAACAGGGATCAAGAAGTATGGCATTTTTCTTTTGAAAATGGTATCATTTACTTTTAGATCAAGAAGTATGGCATTTTTCTTTTGAAAATGGTATCATTTACTTTTACTGAAGAAATCTTTTTTGTAAAAAAAAAAGTCGACCACGTCAGTCCACGTTTTGGTGGTGGTACTTGTGGTAAATTTAGGTTCCGTTATAAAAAAAATAATCACCAAAGCACTACAGTACTAGTAACTTACCATCAAAGTGACATGCTGTAATATTCATACAGAAAAAAATTGACCGAGTCGTGGTATAAAATCTTGCTTGGCCTTAAAGAGCATGTGAGCTTTTCACTTCTTATGCCAGTCTATGTGAAGCCCCTGTTTGCTTTTCGTTATCTGCAGAATCACATCATATTGATGTTAATGTTAATGATCCAAAACCGACAAATATATGAATTCGTAATATCAATACGTGTGAAAGAAGTATGTGTGTACATTCATTTCAGACGTGTTGAATGCTTTCAACATTGGTTATCATATTTGAAAATATTTAATGATTCATAGCCTACAAAATATATTTTGGTTCCACAAGTAAAGGGAGATATTCAGTTCACAGAGTAAGTTCAAGTTATTTCATTATTGAATTTTAAATATTTCTTTTTTTTTCACATCATCCTTTTAAGATTATTTCCAAGCAATATGCGGTTCTATATAGTTATTTTTTGTTTTTGTAAATGTTAATATCTCTCCTAACATTGTTGGATCAATGAAAACTTCTATTGCTTTCAAAAATATTGGCAAACTTTCTTTGGTTTATGTACTATTGATCTCTAACTGGACTCATTTTACTCGGTAGGTATTCCTGATAAAAATGATTTCCAAAGCTCATTTGATGCCCTTCCTACAAACATTACCAAACATGACAATCTTTCATAATAAAAAGCTAATGTGTAATTTTTCCATAAAATCTATGTTTATTTATGAAATCTTACAAGTTTACCAACAAAATATTTTTTTTTAAATTCAGATAAAAAATATAGGTAATAATGGCATACTTTTTGTTTCTTCAGTAACAATAGAATTTTGTTTATTTAATTTAAAAAAAAAACAAAATTCGTTTAAAAAAAGAACCTGAGTTTCCAAATTATTCGTGAAACTTTTAAAAAGAAATGTAATCAGTTGGAAATAGACATCGCATTTGCCGTTTAAAAGGTACGTCGTATTCAAATTCAGAACGCTAAAGCAATGGCAAGCACATAACTTTTACCTAATACTTGGACACACTGCGGGCAAAATGATCAATAATTGATAAGATGTCTCATTTTTGAAATTGTAAAGCTTTATTTTGAAGTGTTAATCACACACGAGAATGTGAAAAAGATTAAATAAGGTATCATACAATTATCAAGTTCAGGTTCCAAGTATCAGGATTTTCTGAAGAGGGCATTGCTGTTGTCGCATAAATTACTACAACAAGGATACATCCAATCAAGGCTGAAGTAGTCCTTCCTAACATTATATGTTCGCCATCACGAATTGGTTGATCCATATTGTATCAGTGTATCTAAACTAGTTATGGACCTGTTACCGGTAATACAAAAATAAGTTGAACTCTTCTCGGATTGACGTAAACCCGGATTTGAGATTTAGGATTCCACGACGGGTGTTGCGCGCAAGACAGGGGATGCTTACCCTTCCGAAGCACCTGATCCCACTCCTGTTTTGCAAAGGAGTTCTCGATTCCAAGCTTTTGTCTCTTTTATTTACGTTTTATCTCTTAGTTTGTTTTAAATTTGTCTTGTCCCTTTGGACTATAAACTTTTGATCTCTCACATGGGTATTCTACACTGGACTTATAATAGTTTGTTCTTGTCTTAATGTTCTCGATGTTTTATGATAGAAAATATTGTGAAAACAGAGAAAATTAATTTCAGCTATTTTTTCTCAATTGATCCAGCATATGGCGTCAAAATGACATCATAAAGCACTTTTTCTATTTTTAAATTGTCCATTCGCCCCATTTAAAACATTAATTTTGATAATATGTTACTAGATAGATATGAATACCTTCATATTTTACGGCTAATAACCTGTTTATGTCTGTATTAAGTCTTTAACATGTTTAAATTGTTAAGAAAATAACTTAAATTAAATAAAAATCATTTTAAAATGTCTATTAAATAGCATATGAGCATGATACTTGATGATGAAGTGTTTAGAAAAATTTTCTTGGCTCAGTTGTTCAACTATGAGTTGAAAAGAAATGTTTAATTTTGTTGATTTGTACAGGATTCAACTACAAGCTAAAATTTAACCAGGAGTTCAAAGTGTTGAAAAACTGGGCCCTGCTGATTACGAAACTTCAACGAGGTTTTGATAAATATATCGCTTTGATAATCTAATGATGATGGCAAGGGTATTTTAACTAAATACTAGTAGTCAGTCAAAGCAGCGGACCATACCTCATATTAGATTAATATGCAAAGTAAAATCAACAAGAATAACAAAAATGTCATATAAACAGAAACACACACGAGCAGGATCAAGTGCAAAAATTATGTGTATTCTTTGTTTAAATGTAATGGGATGGGAGATCCAAATTTTCATAGCTGGCTATCCGTCCCTATATTGTTCGTAAGTGTAGACTGATTCTTATTATCATCTATGTCTTTTCTTTAATGTCTTGTTACTTTTTTTTTCTTGTTAGAATACCTGTAGAGATTTGAAGTGTAGCCCTGGAAAACTGCTAACCAACAATACGTGTATTTCATTATTAGAAGTTACAAGGAATCTACGTTATATTTTTGCTGTCGGTATTCACGTCAACATATTACGTAACGAGATGAACATAAGTGGTCTTGAAGTTTTAAGAATACTTCTAATTGAAACTCTAAACTACATACAGATACAGTTGAATAAAACTGTCTCTGAACATGGTTCAATATACATCTTATCTGACAGCTCCTGTAAAGAAATCAAATCAACTTCATTTTCAGGATATGCATACGTTAGTATTGGTACTATCGGCAATGTTGTAAGACTTCACACCGAACAAAGGCTGCTTCAGCTTTTAAATTCGACATTCAAATTAGATGGTCACTATCTCACCATGGAAGTAATGTTCTTTAAGTCAGAACAAGCGTTTCAAACACCAATACTCTTTCAAACACTGGCTTTGTCACAATATTGCATGTATAAACGTGCGTACACAGTCGATGAAGGATTTTCAGTTTATTATCGAATAAATGACCTTCTTCTGTGTAAGCAAATAGAGCTAAGTGACAGTGAGTTTACTACTTTCAGGAATCAGAGCATACGCATAAACAAAAACGGTTTTGTCTTAAATTCTAATGAATTTATCCAAATGCCTGACAGTAAAGTAAGAATATGTGCAGATAAATATGAGCAATTAATTTCTTTGTCGAGAGATGGCCAAGCAGACTTCGCAACCTACATTTTAGAAAGCGTTTGCACAATATTTTCGTTGGTGTGCTTGACATTTACGTTTGTAACGTACGGCTTGTTTGATGTTTTACGTACAATACCAGGGCAAAACAACATGACACTTGTGATTGCACTGATCATGAACAACATAATGTTCTATGTTCGTCTGCAAGATATAGAGGATGGAAGTGATGTATCTTGCAAGGTTATAGGTGTACTTCAACACTTCTCTTTTTTAACTGTATTCACAGCATTCAATGTTTGCACGTTTCATGTTTATAGGGTATTTTGTGGGAATTATTCGACAACCACAAAAACAAAATCTTATGTAATACGTATATACAGAGCATATGTTTTTGCACTACCGGCCTTAATAGTCACATGTAATTTTGTAGTTACTTATATCGTCACGGATTATAAATCTGTAGGATACGGAGGTGACATTTGCTTTATCCTTTCTCAAATATCGGCCATTGTTACACTTTTATGTCCCATTGGCATTATTTTATTGTTAAACCTGTTTATGTTTATTGCGGCCATATATCATATTTATTCCTCACCACATATAGCGTCCGATCATTCCACACGCGATAAAAGAAACGACGTTATCATATATTTGAAATTATTCACAATAACTGGATGTACGTGGATTCTGCAGTTTATTGATGCATTTTTGCCAGGATCTATTTTCTCTGTTTTAATTTATCTTTGTAACCTTCTTACCGGTGTGTTTATTTTTATGTCGTATATTTGTAATGCGCGCATAGTTAAACTTTATACAACAAAGTTTTGTGGATACAGTTATCACGATACTAGTGTTTCAAAAACAGCAACAAACACAAATGCTCAGAAGTATTTCATGCAAAATCACCAGGAGACAGGTAAACAGACAACTGATAGAAACAACCATGCAGAGAGGAACAAAGGTCAGAGTACACATCTTTAAGCTCCTTTTAATATAGTTGTAAATAATTAACATTGACAAAAGTATGGAATAAACTGTTTAATGGTAAATAAATAAATGCATTTGCTAAAATTATGTCTATCTTCTTTTTGTAGCGTTTGTGATTTTTAACATTACACACAAATGGTTTAGTATGTGTTTTAGCACTATTTTTAATCAAAAGATGTCTGTGTCAAGAGTGTAGCAGGAGTTGCTTAACCCTCCGGGGCACCTAACCTCACCCTGGTTTTTATACGGTTCGTGTTTTTCCAGCTTTAGTTTTCAGTGTACTGTTGTGTGTTCAATGTTTGTCTTTCGTTACATTTCAATTTTTTAGCAAATATGTTTTAAACTAATTTAAAAGTTGGTTTATAAAAAATTGAAGATTTCTATTGATTTGAGTTTAATTCTCAATTTTTAAAATTTGAAAAGCTCAGATGTTCTTGGGTCATTTGGCCCATCATTAACGTAATGAATTCTTCTGCAAGAGCGAGAGTAGAGGCCACAATGGATAGTTTTCAGAAATATAAATGCATAGTAAAATATAATAGTTCCAATGATTTTTTTCTAAATAATTCTACCTGAAGCAATTTAAATACTTCGTGATTGGTCAGGAAACGTGACATTTATACAAAGACAACGAGCCTTCGGATCGGGAAATGTTTCATTTGTCGAATTGTATTTTTCGCAAATGTTCCTCCTGAACATGAAATATCTGTTCAAAAGTTCGAATATAACAAGAGTTGAATCACAATCTGTAGTACACAAAGATCAAATGAAAATCGCAAAACAAAATAGTTTTCTCTTTAACTTAAATAACTGAGTTACTATTTCCGTTGTATTTTCAACTATTATTTAACAAACAATACAATGTCATTCAATCGATGGTATAACAAGGACTAGCTACGATGTTGGACAACTATAAGACTACGTATTAAACGAAGAATACACAAGAAAATAAATTTATTTTTATAATATGAACCTCTTAGTAATTGACAAACATAATCAGCGCATAAACCATCAATGTGGACTGGTTGAATTTAAAACACAAAGACCAAATCCTGCTTGTCCTAGTAGGACTTCCGCTTGGTGAATATTGTCAGGATTTATATTTCCTGGATCAATATGTATCATTTCACACGTATGACCTGCAAAAAATATGAATATAAAATTAATGTTGCAAAGTTGCGATTGAGCATAGTCTATGTAAGTTACGGCATATTTGTCTAAAGAGAGATTTTTCGCTTGGGTAGAGTCGATTTTTTTCACCTGAATAATGTTTAATTTTTCAACTGAATAATGTAAGGGTGATCATAATACCAAATATCTCTTAGATGCTTAATCTCCAAACACTCTAAGATATTAAAAAAAATCCTGTATTTTTGTGCTATTTAAAGGTTAAGCAAACGAACCTTTAATTTTTCCTTCAAATAGTACCTCATTTTGATATAAAATAGGATCAATAGAATAAACATAACACAAAGCTCTTAAATAAAATACCTGCAGCACATCCGCATTTATACGTATGCAAACTGTGTCCCTGTAGGTGGCATGGCTGTGTTGCATTTTGATACATGAAGCAGTATTCGCCATAATGATCGTTTACACAACAGTGAGTACTTGGACAATCGCTATCGGTTTTACATTCATGTTTGGTGTGATAAAGGAGAAACGCCTGCAAAAATGTATTGTCGACTTTATTTTGCATGAATATCCGTGGTCATATAAAGAATTCGAAGATTCCAAATGGACAGATAGAAATCGTTAAGTCAGAACACAGGCAAAATCATTGCAAACAAAATGAAACGAAATACAAACAGAGTACACATAACGTCACACTAAAAACTAAAGCTATAGTAACACGAACCCAACAAATACTAGCGTGAGTTCATGTGCACCACAGGGGTAAGCAACTCATGCTCCGCTGGTGTCATCTGTCGTGTTTTTCAGTATACAGAGCCAGTGTAAAGTCACAATTGATGTTGGTCACAACCCGTACAGGAACGGATTTGTGGGTGTTAGTCTGAAGCAGACCTTTCTGTATTATCTTTAATAACATAGCCATCTCTATTTTAGTAAAGTTTTGTTCCCAACCCTTACTTAATGACAATTTCTAGGTGAAAGTATTCAACAGACCTTTCTGTAGTATCTTTAATTTCGAATTAAATTGGATAAACTCGGTCATTACAGTCATCAAATTATTTCGTGAAAGAGCATCATCTACATAGCGGGAAGTGAAACCAAAAGACAATACAACTTGAGTTACATCTTGGATTAACTTTTACTCTAGTTTCCGACTCTCCAACTTTTTTGTCAACATTTTGTTATACATTGCACATATATAAAATATCTACAATGTTCCGTTACTTATATGAGCTCTTGAAAGATGAGTACATTTGCAGAGTAAAACAAGTTTTTTCAGACAATGTATGATCCAAAATTATGTTCGACTTTACATTAAATAATTGCATAAATTCAAGTCAGAGATACCATAAACAGTCAATGATAAGCACGCTAGATGCGGGTATAAATTCGTAAGTGGTATCTGGACTTAGTTAGGAAAGATCAAACAAAATTTAAGAAGCATTAGTCTGAGGTTTGTCTTGGAAGACCTGTAAAGTTGAAAAAAGAAATAGAAACGAAAAAAGAAACAAAATGAAGAAAAAAAGAAAAGAAAAGAAAAGCTAGGTACAGAAAACAAAAAAAGGACAAAAATAAAAAATTGGGAAATCATACAAACAAACAGACTGAAATGATGGTTCAAAATTAGAATGGGTAATGAAATTTAATCTCCTGTATGGTTTAGATATTGTTATAAACATGCAGTAAAGATATATTCGCGTCAAATAACTAGGTTTAAATTGTTTTATAGTACATACAATTTAATTGGAAGAAAAATAGTTTTTGAAAAACTGTTACATATTGCTTTTTGTGATTATTTAAATATAGGTGTGCAACTATTTGTCAAATTCAACTGTATATATTTTAAGCCCTAAGCATTAATTAATTTCCGGGGGTAGAGAGGTGTTAATTATGAAAACTGTACCATTTTAATTGTTCTAACAAGGGAAGTTCTAAATTTGCCAACGTATCTTAGTTTTCAGTGTAGTGTTGTGTGTTCTATGTTTGTTTCATTTTGTTGGATATGGTCTTGTCTTTCTTCTGATTTAATGATTTCTATCTGCCCCTTTGGTATCTTCGAATTCCTTCTCAATTTCTTTTCAGTGAATGGAGATTTCTTTCTGCAGTAAGGAGAACAACTTCAGTCCTTGTATTTTAAAGATACCCCCTGCATTGCCAACTAGACTTTGTTAAGGAAGTACGGTAAGATGGACAAAGTTGGCACATCTCACATACGCTTTTTGGCTTAACTTTTAAATTGTCATTCCCCGTCGGCTCCATTTCGATAGTGTTGCAAATATACAGTCTTTAGTCAAAATTATTCGGAATTTGTAAAATTTCTCTATTATTTCAACCAGAACTATAATTCTTTAAAAAAATTATTGTGCAGCCATTTCTTGGTATATTTTCAAAAATTTTGTACCATCAAATACAGAATTTATTCAAGTTTATTTGTTTATTTGATTATTACATTCTATTAGTGGTTTTCTGAAAAGCAGCAATTTGAAGATGATTTTAATGTTGTTATTTTAGTTCAGCTAGTAAATATTTTGACTCAATTTTTGTTTTGTGTTCAACTCATGAGAAAATTAAACTAACTCATAACATATTCGTAAACAAATGAACTATTGGAAATTCTGCATTTGATGGTACAACAATTATTAAAATCGAACAAAAAATCGCTATGCAATGTTTTTTCAAAATCAAGATTTAGTTGAAATTATATGGCAATTTTGTTAGTTCTGAATAGTTTTGACTGAAGACTGTACAATTGGTTTTATGAATAAGAAAATGAATAAATAAATCGAAGAATACACTCATATTTGTTTTCAAACGATTGACTTGTACTATTTAATCCTGTGTCCGTAATTTTGTCTCTCATAATGTCCGTCACACATAATTTTTGGCCCTAGCAGTCACTATATATCATAGCTTGCTGATATTTGAAGTAAGTTATCTATTGCTTTGTTGTATCGTTGTATCGTGGATTGCGTTTCCAGATTCATCAGATATTCTCTTTCTGTTTGCTATGGACTTGAATTTGGCAGAATCCGAGGCTACCCCTTATAAACATTGACTTACAAATTTCCAGTTTCTTTAGAAAATGTCACAGGCAAAACATGTAAGCAGCAAAACTTTGCATATTTCCTGAACTAAATACAACGTATCTTGAGATTGTGAATTGACTCTAAAAGACATTCGAAAATACCAAAAGGGGCAGACAGACATCAGACAAGACCATGGTCAACAAGTTGAAACGATAGACAAACATAGAACAAACAACACTTCATTGAAAACTAAAGCTGGAGTAACACGAATCCTACAAATAACATAACACTAAAATTAGTTGTCTTCTTATGCAAAATTCTTGTAAAACAACCATCCTTCATACGTCAATGTCTTTTCCTCTACACAATGTTACTCTTCACCCCCACCCTCTAACCAGCAACACCCCACCGAACTAATATCACTCCAATTTTGATGATGATACCAAAATAAAATCATTGACCGGCCATATCATTTCATCTGTCCTTTTCGTAGTAGTTGCCGTCTATCAGTACCTATTGCGGAAAGCTCTGTTAGATGCATTGTATCAAAATTTGTCAAATTATTTATATAAATCCTTAAGAAAATGTTTCCCAGTTACAAGTTTCCACGAAGAAATGGCCACTCACTGAAAATACAATTTAACTTCACTCTTGAAAAATTATACACCGTTTAAATTTTGACAAGCCACTTCCTCCAAACGTACGGAAAATCATGTGTCTTAAAGTTTTATATTATTACTATTTATCGCATAATCATTTTCTTTTTATCACAAAAAGCAATAATTCTCTAACTATTTTTCTTTTAATTAACTTGCATGTAAAATAAATAGATTTTTTGTTTTAGCATGGAAGCAAGATTTCAGTATTTATGTTTGTAAGGTTTCCTTCATTTTCTTTTGAGTACGTGTTTAATTGAGATCCTTTTTGTTTTTTCCGCATTTTTCTTGTTTTTCTATTTTCTTTTTTCTTTTTCTTTTGTAAACTTTTCTTTTCTGGGCATTGCCTTTACTTTCATTTCTTTTTTCTTTTCTCAACTTTACAACAACCATGACAACCCATGTTTTGGGACGAAATAAATATTAATAAATGCACAATTTTAAATAATTTTAAATTTTTCAAGAAATATAAAATAAAAAACTGTCCTACCTTACATGCTACAAATGACACAACTAATGCTACAAGCGTCTTCATCTTTAAACCTTCAAGTTCTTATACAGAGTTTTTGACCATTGTAGATATATATAAGTTATATAATTTGTTCCGATAAGAAAGTGTACTTAATGTACGAAATATGACGTCGCTTGACTGAAACGAAATAAATATCTTTCAAAGATGTATTTCTTCATTTTCATATTTTTATTTCAAAAATAGGAAATTTAAATAATCCTTATTTTTGAAATGTTATCACTCCCTCTCTAGTATAAGTGCAAGAACAGAACGTAATTCAAGCAAACACAGGACATATTATTAATCGATGTTGTTATTTAAAACACGACACGTACAGGAATATTTGCTGAAATCGATGCTTTTATGTTATACAGAAAGAAAGGGTTCCAAATTTGTATAAGACAATTCTATACTTTGATGTCGTTGACGTTTTCGTTATGGTGTTATTTGGTTGTACATTTTATGCTGATTTGAGCGATTATTGTATGTTTGAATATCTGCACGTTTTATTTTTGGAAACTTTTGCAGTTTGCCATATGTTGTGGTTTTATTTGTCTATCATTGAATGTCTTATATAGGAACACGTAGATTTTTATAATTATATGTATTGAATATCTGTCTTAAATATTTAAAATAAAGTAATTAAAAATCAAAATTATTTGTGAGATGATTTTGAGGGTAGAATTTGGTTTATGGTGGTTGATGGTTTTTAACGTCCTACACAGCAAATTAATGTTCTCAGTCGGACGGTCCACGGTGGGACATTGTGGTATATTTCAACTTAGATGCGTTCGTTAATCTGCTGTTATAGTTTGGTTAGCAGCGTGTTTGGGCTGTCATGAATTGTTGTTTTAAGATGGCGTCGGTTAGATGACTTTCTTGGTGTTTCTCTAACAACGGCTCTTTCAAGTGCCAAGGTGCCGAACAGATCAGACCGGTTCCGCTGTATTGTGATATTAATGGCCGTGTCTTACCTTAACACACTGTAGCAGGGCTGGTCGTTAGTTGGTCACTGAGTCTAGGAGATTTGCAATAAGTTGGACATTATTTCATCACACCACTTTGTACTACGGTCGGAAGGTTTTTTCTCGTCAGCACGAGTTGACGAACTTTGTTTGATGGGATGTGAAAGTTATTAACGTCCTACACAGCAAATTAATGCTCTCAGTCCAATGGCACTTTGTTTGATTCAATTCATAGACCTATATATATATAGCCGATTTGGTCAAGTGGTCTATGATGCTGACCACAGGGCAGCTTGATTGGATAACAACGCTTGAATTTATTAAAAGTTTATTCATTAATAATTCCTGACGTTAATCAAGATGGCGAAACTATTTCTTTCGCGTAAATGACATATTTCTTGAGAACAGTGGAGTAACATTAATGTAATTGGTGGTGTTTGAACTCGGACTTCACTCACAATTTTAAATAAAGTCCTCCTATTTTGTTTCCGAGTGATGCGACCGAGTTCATTCATAAAAACATTTATACTAGGAATAAACATATATTTTTGTTTATGCGTTTTTCCAATAATTTTTCTTGAATTTTGCATCTTGGGTAAAGCAGAACAAAGAAAGTGTACTTCTACTATATAGTATAAGGAATTCGAAGATACCAAAACGGGCAGACAGAAATTGAAAAGTCAGAAGACAGACAAGACCATAGCTAGCTAACCGTGACAAACATGGAACAAACAACACTACACTGAAAACTAAAGCTAAAGTAACATGAACTCTTCAAAAACCAAGGTGAGTTCAGTAGTATGTAACTTTACATCAGAGAAAAAATATTCTCATTTCTTCGTTCCAATCACCCAACCAGCACTATGTTTACATTTGTTCCATTAATGAAACAACACGGAAGACTGTCCATTTTTTCTTCCGAAAGGAATGGTCTATTGGTCTTTCTGTAAGAGTAATAAAGGCTGGCGATTTTCAGTGAATAAAAGTGAAAAAAATATTCGGAAATAAATTATGTGTCCATAAAAATCAAAATTCCACCGTTTCACGTTAAATGATTTTGCCCTTATATAGAATTTTCGAACAATTTGCGATTACTTAAAATGAGAGTTTTGTGCACAATTTTTCCTCATAAATTACAATTGCATATACTTCCATGCACCGATTTGTGTTACTAAGGTTACACTCATTATACAAATGGAATATTTATTTTTTGGTTGATTTTAAGACTAAGAACAATTTTAAACAATCAATGAAGATAGAGAACAGGCATGACGTTCGTCCTTCAGTCAAACAAAAGATAATAGAATATTCAAATTTCCGGCTATAAGTTTATCTTCTTACACTTATAAATATAGAGAGACAAAACTGATATTTTTTAAATTAAAAAAAATTTTTTTTTTTTAATTTAAGATATTTTTTAATTGAAATCTGTACATTTGTTAGTTGAATACATCAGTACCAGTACCTTATCCCGGCCTCGTTAACTGTTAGTACACATATATAATCTATACGGTAAAAGCTAACGGGAATCCACTCATTCACCGGAAAATATTTGTTGCTGTTACGTAACATAATAAAGTTTTACTATTTACACACGTGATTCACAAGAACGCATATTGCATTACGCGGGAAATTTCGAAATGACATTTACAGAAAAAATTGCGTAAATTCGTTTTTTTTTCGTATCCCCGTATTTATAAGACTAACTGTATAGCTGTAATGGTGAAATTTTATATATGTATATTTTCAACTTCATTTCACATCAAAAATCAGAAATTTTTTCGTCTGTTTTATTAATTAATGCGTATCAGATTGTGTTTTTTCTTCAGTTCGGTAAATATTAATGGATTTTGCGAAAATAGCAACATGGAAGGTTTTTTCACATAAAAGCTATATTTAGATTCTTTCCTGCATGGGAGACAACGCTTACAAAAACCAATCGTAACTATTCGATGCAATTTTTTGTCGCACGAATTCCGGGTTACGAAAAGCTAGAATAAGAGATGAAATATAATAAAGCGACGAATTTCATATGCTAATGAAAAAGAAATATACAGTTTAAAAATGGAGATCTATCAATGGATTTGTATAATGCCCGTAGCCAGAAATTTTCAAAGGGGGGTTACGTCGACTCGCAAAGCAACTTCACGGCCAGGGTCTGGAGTATAAGGTGCTGAAAATTCTTCAATCTGACCATTACTTGGCACTGTTTTTGCAGTTCAGAAAGTCTTGATTTTAAGACTTTAATGGTCAGACTTCAGTCTGAATTGCGAGTTTAACCGTGCTTATTGGTTTTCAAAAAGGGGGGGGGTTCGTCCGAACCCCTCGACCCCCCCTGGCTACGGGTATGTTGTATGTTTATCGCGGCAGTGGGGTCTACCTTCTCGTGTTATTTTTTATTTTAGTCTAAACTCTAAAAAGATATATGGTGTATACCATACTTGTTTAAAAAATATTGCATTTAAAATCTTGAGCATTAAATAACTTCCCTTTTTCATTAACTGAGAAACAGTTAAATAAGACTATTCTGATCTTTTGATGGTAATTTTGATGGTAATTACAGTTAATGATTATGTGATTTGCAAGACGTTTTTTAATCATTACTGGGAGTAATGCTAGCTTACATAACAAACAATAAACTGTCACCAAAAGCGAAAATGTTGGATGGTTGAGATGTGATTTCTTTTATTGGGTGCTGTGATGCCAAAAGTTCCCGGTGAAGTAAAAATATCAATGAATAATTTTCTTTAAAAAACATGGGGGACAAACATGATACCTTATTTAGACTGAATTCTCTCTGTTCCAAATGGATTTCCCCGGGCTTACTGGCCAAATGAAAAAATTATAATCTGAATTTACCAGGATCCTGACATCTTGAATCTTAACCACTGTTAAATTTTATGATATTTATACTTATTTTTGGATTTTTTTTAGATATGAGGTTTGACAAAAAAGAAAAGGCGAAGTGATATTTTAAGGGAATAAGACATTTCGGATTATATATTATCCGACTAGAAGCAATATCCATTGCAGGTTTATACTGATAGGTCACCTAAGACGTTAAGAATTTTAGCCAATTAAGAACTGAAGGTTTATTTTTAATAAAGCTCACTTCCACATAGTTACTATGGAGCCTGCATTTTTAAAACAAATTCACACATTTTCTTGAGTATGGAATAATGTATTATTGATATAATTTTTTTGTTTTCATTGCATTCATATCAAGTATCAATGAGTTTCCAGCATCTATTTTGTACTTTTGACTGTAAATACCTAGTTTCAAGAGATATTTTTGGAACACAAAATATTTAACATTGGAAGCAATACAATCATACGGAGATTAACCAACAAAGGAAAAGGCTGAAATTGCTTTTAACCAACAAAAAATATATCGAATTGCATACAAAAAATCGGGCAGATCAAATCATGTCAATCAAATTTTAAAACTAGGAAAATTGTGAGCAAATGCCTACTAAATCTATAGCCCCTTCCCACTGCCTAAATACGGCCTTATATAGACACAAGAGGTAGATAGGCCAGAACACCGAAAACAAGTTATCCATAAAATATCTTGTTCCCTCCAGTAGTTGTGAAGAATTCTGTGACATTGTTATATGAATCAATGTAAATTGGATGTAGATGGACAAGGACCCTGAATGGGACGACACGGTATAAATTGCCATATTAAAGCAATAGACAAAATATCTAAATATTCAGTAGTGATGGGAAAAATTGTAACGGAAAATCTTGTTACTGAAGATACAAAGGACGGACGGAGATAAATCCTCGTTACTATATACTCCTTACTTTCCAAGCGGGGAATGAAACTTTACTTCTCTTTATACCCTGACCACTGCAAGTAATGGAATGTGTCTAACCAATCGCGCCAGGGCAAACTCAGGAAAATAATATTTGATTTGTTTTTCTAAGTCATGATATTATAAAATCTCTTACATCTAGACCAAGGTGTAACAGAGACAAATAGACAAAAAATAACAAGAACAAATCCGAACAGTTACTTTTTCATAGATACCTGCTGCAGTATATTACATATTTCACCCTATTTCCACTCTCTTTCTTTTTCTTACTTTCTTTTTCTTTCTAATTTTATTCATGAAGTAACTTGATTACACTGACAAATTAGTCTCTCAACAATAGTAAAATAAATCAATAGTAGAATTACACGTAAAAGGGACCAATGTTCTGAATGCGAAGCTTATTCATTATTTTTTGGTTGCAAACTTTTTCTGATCCAAATAATACCTTGTGTGTTTTTCTATTTTTATTCTAGATTTTTCATCGTTTTCTTCAAGGTAAATCACCACTGTTTTATCAATAATACAAAGACAATAATATCTATCCAGTCATTCATGGGGGCATCCAGTCACTCATTTTCTATGGTTAATGGCTTCACACCTCTATTATATTATATAAATGTAACATAAACCACAAGAAATCACCACTGTTTCACCAATAATACATAGACAATAATATCTATCCAGTCATTCATGTATGCATCCAGTCACTCATTTTCTATGGTTAACGACTTCACACCTCTATTCTAAGAGGCTAAGGATATATTGACTCGGGTTTCCAGATTATGCTTCCCCATTTCTCTTTTTATGATGAACAGTTAGAACATTCTAGAACTCTCATGCCTTATCCAATGAAAGGCCAAAGGTGGTCTGACTAATAAATGATCTCCCTTGTGGTGCACAATAATGTAGTCATTTAAGCAATCTATTAAAAGTGTTTACATGATTGTTTTCAAGGATGTTTGATCACTTGAAGAAATTTATTTTTTCTTAAATGGGTGATACAATGTTTTGCTTCATTATAGGTCAAACCTACATCATATATTAAAGACATTATTTTATCTCAAGACAGAATAGAATAATGCTTTATTGTCAATTTGACGCCCATAAACTGAATAGCAGAATACAGAACACAATCAAAATGAACATATTATACAAATAATCCATTCAGGATATATATTGTTAATTTAACAAGCAAGAAACTGATTCTTCATTCTAGAAAGAAGATATACCCTTCAAAATATCCGGTTTTTGGAGACATTTTATATACTTTCAGTCCTTGTAGAAGTAAGGTCCTAGTATCTGTAAACCTTTTTCCGTAGAATGGCTTTTTGGAAATTTTAAAACTTTATCTTAGGAATATTTTACTAATTTTTTTGCCAAGAAGTAAAACCTCCATAAAATATAAAACTTAAAGTACTGCCCTCAACAGATTCTATTCAGGCACATAAAAACTGTTTTCGGTGGGGAATTTCCCATTGAAATTATTTTGTCTTCTGAAATACTAGATTTTCAAAACGGAATGTAATCAACAATTAACTTGTATAAATTTTTGTATTGAGATGAGAAAGAAGTTTTGCATTTACATTTGATGTTATATGTTACATTCTGGGCATTCTACGGGTTTTTTTGTAAAACCCCACCATGAGAGTTATCTCCCTTTCACATTATAAATCCAATAGAGACTTTTCTCTTGCTCCAGTTGCATTTACCATTGGAAAGAATATAAAATCGGCAATAGTTTCTGTTAAGACTCACCAAGATACATCTTTTTAATTTTATTAAACTAAAAATTAATAACTACTTTTAATTTTGAAAAAGTCATATCATGAACAAGGTTTAAAGACAGTAATCTGTGAATGGGGGGAGAGTTTATTATTTAAATGAATGTTTGCTCCATGCCATAAAACTTCATAAACTTGGTTAATTTTTCATAGCTGTATTGCTGTAAATGGGCTATAACTTATCCATTAATGGGTAAAGCGTCCATTAATAAATAACCTGTTTAACTCAATCAATCATACAAATTAATCTAGCTGTGCAAATTTTGCAGTTAGTTTCGTTTGTAAAAAGCGTCATGCTTCAAAAATGCTTCCTTAATTATCTTTTAATGGTTCTCATCGTTACCTGTCATCGTCTTGTGACATTTTGAGAGACAAAATGACACTTGTGCTTAGAATTCTTCGTTGCTTACCGCCAGAACCATTACTAGTGTAAATACACATAAAATGATGACGTTTCTTCAAACTAAAATAAAAACAATAACGGAAAGGGAGTTGAAATTTAAAACGGTGAATGAGTGGATTCCCGTTAGCTGTTACCTAGTTGTCGTCTGCCGAATAAAATGTCGACAGAGAAATTTTGAGTTTCTGTTAAACGTTGCTCCTGTGAGTTCATTTCCCCGAAACAAACACAGAAGTCCGTGACATGGTGGAGAGTCCGTGACACATATTCGTAATTAGGGGAACGAAGAATCTTGCATTTTAATAAGAACGCAAACATATGCGACCTTGGAAATTTTAGCAGATCAATATCACCATCATCGACTGTTAACCTTTGGGGAAAATATTTAATTAACAAAGTTTATTAATTAACATCATCATAAACAATATCACAGAAATCCGATTCCTTTATAAAATTTTAAGTGGAGGGAGAGAATGTGATTCCTTTTTTCATTTAATAAACATCTTGTTTAATTTTAAGTATGTCTTTGTGTGTTAGAAGCATTTTCTAATAGTATGTTATATATTTTAATTGTTTTAGCTATTTTTTTTCAAGTTATTTACGTTGCCTTTATTATGAGTTTAAATCCGATTCTCTTTTGTGTTTAATAACTATGTCCATTACGAAATTGTATTTCTTTTCTTAGGTGATTATAAAACCAAGGTTTATCGTTACTCCGAATCGTTACTTTTTAGAAGGAATATCTTTAGTTATTCCTATTATTGTAAACTAGTAAGTAAAAAGGTTGTACATTTTATCTATAAATTTATTGTCTAATCGTTCGTTCCAATTGTTTTCGAGTTTCAGATATCAGCTTCTTAATATAACCAGACATCACTTTGGAATGTTCGGGATGCAGATTAAGGACTTTTTAGAAATCAAATCTTACACATCCTTATATTCAGCATGAAATAATATGATAATAAAATGGGTCTACAAAGTTCTGGTGCGCGTAGTTACTTTAGTTGGTTAAATAATAACATTAACTTAATTAAATAAATTCATTGTATTAATAAGTTGATTAGTATGGGTCTAGTATAAAATACCCATGTGAGTGATCAAAAATGCATAGTTCAAAGAGTGTATTAAGATCACCCGTTAAATCAATGTTTATATTGTTTTGTAAAGCCAGTTCAATTGTATGATTTAAATGCCTCCAAAAACCGTGATCTGGCCACTCGGGCCTGTATGAATTGGTGAGCACGTGCTTAAACTTCTACCCAAATCATTTCATCGAAATCATGTTAAATAAATGTACTCTTGGCAGACACATATCATCTATTACGTAAATAAGCAGACCACTTTCAAAGCTATTGTGATCTTTACTTTTTACATTTGTAGACGCGAGAGAAGTTTATTTTATTGGAATTATTATTTTTGCACATAGTTTTCATAGGCTTTACTACGTTTTACGAGTTGAGAAATTCCACCATAGTGCTATGCACACATGACTTTTAGTTAATTTCACGGGTGGACTGCATTAATATTTGAAGAGATTTTTGCGTAAAATGTTTGTAACTGACGCAATATCTTTTTTATTTTTTATGATATAATATATATTATAGTCTTTTTGTTTTGAAAAATATTCTCACAAACTAAATACACTGATCAAAATAACGTTCTTATTAAAATCCTACCGGTTTCAGCCTTGCAGGATATTCATGGATACCGTTACTAGAACGTTACTATATATTCAAGATTGGAAGTAGTAGAGTCAGCAATAAACTTCGCTGTATTCTTTTTTGAAACGTTGTAACATTTGTAAGGTTATATATTTATTTTGATGTTAAATTCGTACCCCATCTTTTCAGTGCAAATCATGCGTCTTCATGCTTTAAGACAAAAGTTACCGGTTATTCATAGTTTATAGTTATAAAAATAAAACTAAGAGAGGTTTAATTAGATACGTCCTTATACTCTGTCTGATTATCTACATTTGTTCGTCAATACAAAAACCTCCCAACCAAGGAACTTTTTTGTACAGAAAGAAGAAGAGTTAAAAAATATCATACAACATTTTCAAAAGAATATAACAGCATATCACATGATACGTACGTTAAGATGAAAAAATACGACGTTTGCATATCAAAAATGGAAATATAATATTTTGGTTTGTGTTCTATTAATATCAAGATGCAATATTCTTATAAATTATACATGCATACGACAGAAATACATTTACTTTTAAGTTCTAAGATCGTTGTTCATGAAACAGTACTGTTTATCATGAAAGAGTTTTATCTGGATATTAGGAAAATAAAAACAACAATCTCTGTTGGAGTTTCATACAAATTAAACCCTAAGACATCAATCTCGGTCGCTGTAAACTTCTTAGTTTGTTGAACCTTTTTAACCTGTTACAACGGCTATATTATGTGGGCTGGCTTAATGCCAATGCATCACCTCCAATGTTGCATGGTAAATTTAATATGCTTTATACGCATATCAAGCCATCTGTAATAATAAAACTGAAAAAAGGAAGTCCTTGATTCAAACATACAATGCAGTAAAAGAAGAACTCAAACAAATCGAAATAGGCAGCCAAATCCCGCGGAGAAACAACTACTCAGTTCAATACATTTCGAAAGCCTTTCCGTTTTTTATTTGCAGTTTTAACCAGTATCATTCTTTTCGTGTTGACCGCCCTGGTGGTGTAATGGTTAGCTTTTTCGGCTCGAGTGTGGAAGGTCGTGGGTTCGATCCCCTGCTGGGAGAATCCAAATACAATAAGATTGGTATTTGCTGCTTCTCCGCTAAGCACGTAGCATTTAGGAGTAAGAGCAAAGACTGGTCGGCCCAGAGTCAGAATGATGTGTCTATGTAAAGTGGCATTTCTTCCTGCGGACTGTTGCTTTCGTGAGCTAGCACATTAACAATTCGGCTCAGCGTGTCGGTCTAGCGCAATGCAAGGTTCATTCATCATCATCATTAATTAATATGATCTCGTCCTGAATATGCATGAAATATCTGCCACTGGACGTTAAGCAACATTTATATAATCAATCAATCTTTTAGTGTTACATGTTTGTTTAGATTAAAGCGATTTCGTAGTCCTAAAAGTCACTAATGCCACAGGCATTAAAATTACTTGAGCGGTGGTGTGTTCGTTAGATTTGTCATAAAACGTCAAACATAGGTCCTTCTCCATTTGCAACAGCCTTGCATTTGAAACCACGTTAAGAATCAAATTTTTACTACAAATTCCTATAAAACAATTCGTAGAACAATTCCTACTGGACAACTCTGACACCTAGGCTAATAAATACCCTCGGGACCTTTGGTCCATGAGCAGTGGCATCTACCAAGTGCATTTACAGACAATGTTTTTAAAACAATAATTTTTGATTATTATGCATACTCGAATTACAAATACTATAGAAAGAATAATTACTTTTTCGAACGCCATAGAAATCTGAGGAAAAGTATTCATAAAGTTTTGCTGATCTTTATATTTCGACCTCCGGCTAATCTGTTGAAGGTAAATCCAGAAAATCGCTTTATTTGTATTTAAGATGCTGATCCTGTCTTTCTGGAATATATTCCATATTCTTTTCTAAAATTGTAATACCTTTATGACATCTGTGCAAAAATAACCAATAGTGTTCTTTTTATACACTGCCATATTTATTATGAGAGAGTGACTTTTGAATAAAGATAGTTACTTTATATTTCTAGCATTTGTTTTATTTTTCCAGATAAAATGAGAATTTGTAGATACCTTTTGGTCATGGAAATATTGAGCGCAACCTTCATTTTTTTAAATATTTTGCGTATTTTGAAATTGCTCAAAAAAATTAATGAATTGTCATTGGTCTCAAATAAGCTCTATAATTAAGGTGTTCAAGCAAAACACATAATAGAAAAAAGTAATGCAGCCTTTGCGTGCAAAATCATGTCTTTTTGTGCAGTATTGTCACTTTTTCTGATGAGATGTTTCTTACCTTGAAATGATGAAGACATCAGCGTGGATATGTTATATTTCATCTTTTGTCCAAATATCATTTCCGTAAGAAATTTAATTTTTTAATCCTTATAAATAAATCAATATTCTGATTTTTGTCACCCAAAAAATATGTAAAATTCGTAATCAATACTATCCTGATAGTTAATTTACGGAGATCTTTGAAACACATACACAATGGAATAATTATCCACCACTGATGTAATTAGTGTTAATGGTTGTTCGTCAAATGCATCAATATGTTTGTGATCTGTAGATGTTTGAGTTTGGTTACTGCTTGGCACCGATTTTAATGATTTTATCCATTCAACAGGTACATTAATCAGTAACAAAATATCCTTTTTCATGTGTGGAATCATGTATTTTTCATAATATCACAAAATTATGAATTTTTATTTATCTCAAAGCTCTGAAAGTTTATCACACAATATTAAATTCCGGCTGTAAACAATTTTTGTTCATAAAACAAATATGCAATTAAACGCCGTTTGATACCAAAGTTTTGTGGTTTGCTGATTATACATCAAAAACCTTAGAAAATACATAAAAATTGATAGAATAAGTCAAATTTCCAAGTCAGGTGGTGTAAGCTACACCTACACACCTCTTTTTAGTCCTAAACTAATGAGGGTCTTATATCTGTAATTATGTAATGTCCTAATATATTGACTACGATTTTAAAATGTACTAACTCCGACTCAGGGTCTTTCATGATATGTCAAAGTTTAAAAATATTTTTTTAAATACTACAAATCAAACCAATCGTTATGAATTTGTTTTCTAAAAGCGGAATCTTTTAAGAAAGTAAAAATTTATTTTCTACACAGATCTTGCTGGAGCCGTCAGTGTTGACAAAGGAATTCGAAGATACCAAAGGGGCAGACAGAAATCGTTAAGTCGAGGACAGACAAGACCATGGCCAACA
>JAULBM010353478.1:0-12067 GCA_032357055.1 Geukensia granosissima
ATATTGATTTATTGTTTGCTAACTTGCTTCCGTCCTGAATATGCATGAAATATTTGCCACTGGACGTTAAACAACAATCAATCAATCAATCTTTGGATAATTATTTACATAACAATAAATTATTGTTTATTCATCTTTATTAACACGCTGCACTCAGAAACGGATCCAGAATTTTGAAAAGGGGGTCCACTTTTTGTGGACCTCTTGATCCATCAATTGTCTCCATTTTTAATGTGGGTCAATACAATTAAACAATGTGGAGACAAATTTTACACACTTCGATTTCGCATATATTTTTTAAAGTAAATAATTTTTAAAACGCGGTGTTTCACGTGAAACGGTTTTATAAAGTATAAGTTCTATTTATTTATATTTGTGTTTTTCCATGCATGTGTATTGAATCGTTTATCATACATGTCATATGTAAACAGTTAACTTCATGAACCCCTGCAGATTTTTTGTAGAGTTATCTCACGTTAATACCGTGAAATCAAAATAATTGCCAAAATCGGAAGTAGGGATAATTCAGTATCGTAATTTTTAGTGTCAGAGTGTAACATTTTTAAATATTATATATATTTACTGTATTGTTATTATTATAATTGTTCAGTTTTAAGGTGAAATATTTCATTTTCAACCGCAAATTATGTTTTATCCAGATGCAGTGCGTTAAAACAGTCTTCCCCTAAATGAGACAGACTAAAGAATACAGGCTGTTATCAAGGATATCTAAAATATGACTGCGACAGAAATACTATTAAATTAACGTAGTTATAATGAACTGGTTCCAGCACACTCCCCGTCTTGATATCACTATTAAATTATGACAACAAATAATAATAACATAATAATAATCCAAATCAGAAGAATTCCAAGTCGATCGGAATGAATAAACAATGTAAGCCATTTATATCCATAAAATCCAGATGTCATAATCGGAAATTCCTTTATTGGCGAATCATATCGTGAGTATTCGATACTCACAGTTCTAACAGAACAGATCCAATAATAAGTAATTTCAAACGTAAGAATAGTATTGCTTTTCGGCTTATGTAATTTTACAAGTCACTGCCTTCAACGAGCAATATATATATCATATCCACAATGGGGTGGGTATAAATTGTCGGTTTTTCATTACAATCTCTCGAACTTCAGCCTTCCTGACACGTTCGTCGGATCTCTTAATAGCATTGACAATAACTCCTGTCGACCATCTAGTTCTGACAATATTCTTGTCCTTCAGAAGAACGACGTCTCCAATTTTAATGTCTCGGCTACTATCGATCCATTTCCTCCTCGATTGAAATAGCGGAAGATAATCTCTTTTCCAACGAGACTATGCAGAACACGCTGGCGAGCGCTTGCACGCGTTTCCATCCTGCTTTATAGAGGTTAGTCTTCTCTGATTCCTCAAATTTCATAGAGTCCACGTAATAGTCGGATCGATAGTCGCCGAGACATTAGAAATGGAGACGTCATTCTTCTGAAGGACAAGAATATTGTCAGAACTAGACGGCCGACAGGAGATCTTGTCAATGCTGTGTCAACAGCATAGCCGGGGTTAAAATCGGTGGACATTCCGCATCTGTAGAGACGGGCACACGAGGCCTAGAATTAATGATGGCACAAACTTCAGCCATGAAGATATTCAGGACGTCGTGCGTAAACGCCTTTCCATTCATATCACTAAGCATGGAATCTAGGATTCTTCGTGTGATACCTATCATGCGTTCCCATGCTGCACCCATGTGAGAAGAGTGTGGCGAATTAAATAGCCACTCTGCGCCCTTTTCACGAAGGAAGTTCCTCACAGGTTTGTCTTCAAAGTTGATTGATTGTATTTCTAGTTCGTTCACAGCGCCGATAAAATTTGTCCCTCGATCAGAACGAAAGGTTGACACTTTTCCTCTGATAGCAGTGAACCGCTCAAGTGCGTTCATTAACACTGACGAACTCATTTCCTCTACTAGTTCGATTTGAACGGCCCTGGTCACTAGACAGGTGAACAATGATGCCCATCGCTTTGAGTTGGCTTGTCCTCCGCGAGTTCTACGGGAAACGATGGACCAAGGTCCAAAGGTGTCCACTCCTACGTTTGTAAATGGGGGTGAAGGTTCAAGGTGTTCCTTCGGTAAGTCCGACATTATTTGGTACTCAGTTTTTCCTCGCAATTTCCTGCAGGACATACATTTGTTAACTATTGACGAGATAAGTCGCTTTCCGCCGGTTATCCAAAATCTCGCTGCTCTAACTGCTCCTTCGGTGATGTGACGGCCCTGGTGTTTTATCTTTTCGTGATGGTGTCTAACTAGCAGGGTTGCTATATGTATGTGGTGACAACCTGGGAGATTATCAGAGGATTTTTTTTCTTGGACACTTAAGGGGGATCGTTGAATTCGGCCACCTACTCTAAGCATTCCGTCCAAGTCTAACTCTGTATTCAATCTAGTAATAGGACTGCTCTTCGCAACTGGCAATTATCGTTTAAGGCAATCAATTTCGTCCGCATAAGTTTCGTGTTGAACGGTTTGTATCATGACATGTTCTGCTTCTTGGTCGGAGCTCACCGTACTTTGTGGTTTGTTGTTGTTACCTTTCATCTTGAAGGAACGGACAAGACGTTTCAAACAAGAAATTGCGCTAACAAGTTTGTTCCAAGTTGATATTCGTTCGAACATCTGAGTTATTGGTTGTAGCACATGTTTTCATGGTGTTTACTATAGGTCGGAACTCCTGGTCTTCAATCGGGTTTATGACAGGAAATTCGTTTTTGTTGTTTTCTTCCGGTGCCGAATATAACAGTTGTTTCGGTCCTACGAGCCAAGAGCAATCGTTCTTGTTTGTCGGTACGGATCTAGTTGCCGGGTCTGCCGGATTTAGATTGGTCGGAACACAATTCCACTGACTAGGGATAGAAAATCTCCTTATTCGTTCCACTCTGTTCGCTACTTTTGTGTAAAAACGTCTTGTTTCATTGCATATATAACCTAAGACCACTTTACTGTCGGTGTAATATTTGACCGCGTCAAATTCTAAATCTAAGTGTTCAACGCCGATTTGTGCAATTTCTACTGCCAAGACTGCCGCACAAAATTCAAGACGAGGGATTGTATGTCCGCTTTTAGGTGCTACCTTGGTTTTTCCTAAAACAAACCTGATGCTGGGAGTACCGTCCAATGCCGTAGGATGGAGTTATGCAACAGCCTTCTCGGAGGCTTCCGAAAACAGGTGTAACTCTTTCGTTGTGGCTTGACTAAGAAAAGGTACATATATACGGGTTACCCGCAGTGTCTCAATGTTCTTGAGTTCATTCTTCCATCTCTCCCATTCTGCCGCAATATCGCCGCTCGCCCCAGTTTGTTTGTTAGACTATATTCCTAAGAATCAATTTCCCGTGTATCGTTACCGGGGAAAGGAATCATAGCAAATTGTAGATGCTATTAACTGTTGATAATATTCCTTCTCTGGAGAAGTTTGTTTTCATTCTCCAAATCTAGATCTTTTAAGTTAGTCGCAAGGTCGTCGACAGGAAAGGCCTTTATTACTTCTGGACAGTTCGAAGCAATTTTATGAAGTCGTAAATTTCCGTATTCACTAAGCGCCTTTTGTGTATCCTTCATGGGTGTGATCATTTCTGTGCTCGTTGCGCAGGATGAAAGGCCATCATCAACGTAGAAATTCCTCGTGACAAATTCTTAAACGTTGTCGTCAAATCCATGTTCTGTTGTCTTTAAGGCGGCTTTTCGCATTCCTAACGTAGCTACCACTGGTGATGGACTATTTCCAAAAACATGAACCCTCATTCGATATTCAATTTATAGCTCTTCATCAAGATCGTTGTTCTTGTGCCACAAGAAGCGCAATTAATTTCGGTGATCATCTCTCTCTATGAAACAGTGGAACATGTGCTGGTCATCAACTGTTACGGCAACCATCTCCTTTCGAAAACGTAGATGCACTCCCAGGAGACTGTTTGACAAATCCGGGTCTGACAACAAGACGTCATTCAGGGAAATTCCGTCAATCAAAAACACCTCTGATTCGATTAGGTTTCTTCGGATGATACACACCAAACAATGGTAGATACCAGCTCTCTTCACCGTTGATTACGTCTGGAGCTATTTTTGTGTGTTTATTGTCCAAAATGTTTCCCGTGAGTTCTAGAAAGTGTTCCCATTTTAGCAAGTTCCTTTTCAGGCTTGCATCTAATAGTTTTGCACATTGAAGAGCTTGTTGGTAATTATTAGGTAATCGTGTTCGTGGTGTGCGGAAAGGTAGAGGGGCTACCCAACTTCCGGTTGATTCATCCCTATGGAATTCCTTGTCCATGTAATTAAAGAAAATTATATATCCTCATGTGGCATGTACTCGGTTTATCGTCATCTTTACTCTTCACAAACAGGTGAGAATCTTCAAGGTTTTCGGATACACATGTCGATTTAATATTGTAGGGTGGTAATGGTAATATGCATGAATCAAATAGACATGAAGATGCAGCATATAGTTCGGATCAACGGAATACGCAGAACGTAAGTGCTTTGATTTATTTATGTACATATGTTTGTCGCAAAATATGATTGATAAAATAAAGAAATAAATCTTACATTGAGAGAACAGTTGGTGGAATTCCGTGAAAACCTAGTGTCTGTTATCTAGACTGAACTATATTCCTATAGTTAATATACCGCTTCCAGATTTATGGTTATCACACAAAAACAATAATGTGCCTGACAAAAAAAAATAGTTTGGTATTTAGACATACCTGCAAATGTTATTTAGAGGAACTTATTTTAGTCACATGATCACAAAATGGTAGACGTGAAAATAACTTTGTTCCAATTTGTGTGGATATTTTGTTATACCTACGACAGTTTTAAAGAAACTTTGGCTTACAAATCAACTTTTTTAACAGAAACGTTTGATGCTACAAAATTTTTGACTGACAGAAATGTCAAAGGACAGAGAGTGGTCTCAAAGAAGAATAGAATCGGTACAGGAAATTTGCAAACAAAATACGATTCAAAAATTCTGAGAGATGGAGAAGTCGTTGAATTTAATCCAGGGGATAAAGCTTTACCGTTGACAATATGGGATATTGATGATAAAATAATATTGCCAAACTCAAAATGGGTGAATTCTTCCATTTTAATTCATGTATTTGATCCAGATTCCGGATTTTTAGAGAATTTGTGGAATTCAGACACTGCACTCTCTCCTTTAGTAGACAATAAAATTAACCATACACATTTCATTTTTATACCAAAAAATGCATTTTTAAATGATACATATGGAGCCTTCTGGATGAAAAACAGAATTGTGACAATATTACAGAAATTACATGTTCATGATGTAACTGAAAGGTAAACAGGTTGAAGCATAGCAAATAATGAGGACTACTGTTTGAATTTTTATACGACCGCAAAAATTTTGTGGTTGTATATTATGTTATGGGCATGTCAGTGTTGGCCTCGTCGTCCGTAGACAGTTAGGTTTCTGTTCAATAACCAACTTTAGTTCTGTTATCTGGTTCCATTTCAAATTTTAACACAATGATACAGGTTGTGATTGATTTTGGTTGATCTAACCTTAACCCTTTTATAAGGAGGGTCCAAAAGAGTATTTTTCAATTTTCAAATGTAAGTTTTTTATTTTTTGTCCAATTTTGATGGTGTTTTTTTCATTGTATTTCTCATGAAAAATTCAACATAATAGGCCCTAATTATAAGTGTCATGACCTATCTATTACTGTTATTGAGATATACTGGGTCCAAAAATGGCCACGCCCTAATTTTTGAAACTTTTTTATTTCTCATCCGATTTTGATGGGTTTTTTGCAAATGATTCCTTTTGAAAAATGCAACAAACAAAAATTACTCCAAGCATTTTTTTGTAAAATTTACCGTTTTTTTAAGGGGTCAAAGGGTTTTAAAAATGCGAATTTGCAGGAGACAAGATATTTTTATTTTTCATCCGATTTTGATGTTGTTTTTGCATTTGATTCCTCTCGATGAGAGCTTTCAGTAGTATGTCAACGGATTTTCTCTATCTCGAACCGTTTTCGAGCTAAAAGATGCCTAAGTAGTGTTTGGGGGGAGGAGGAATTCAATTACGTATATTATGGAAAAATTTTATTTTTGATCCGATTTTGATGGGGTTTTTTTCTAAATGATTCCTCATAAAAAATGCAATAAAAGTTACTTCAAGCCTTTTTCGTAGCTTTTTCCAATTTTTGTATAAATGGGGATAAGGATGAGGTGTTTCGAAAGGATACGCATCTCCTGTCTCTAGCACGAACCCATTCGTGGAATCCGTCATGAAAAGTTAATTTTAGTTAGATCTGGGGCGGAACACTTATATAGAAAACGAAAATGTGTTAAGATTGTCTGTGAGACAGTTAATTTAAATATATATGTATGAATTATTATTGTGATTTTCATCAAGCTTTTTCATTATTCATATTATACATTTTTTTATATTGTTTGTAACAAATCTTACAATATGTGTGGTAATAAAGAACTATATTTTGTTGTATTGCAAATTTTTTCTTACTTTAACAAATTAAAATTATCATTATTTCACTTAGAGAAACTAAGAACACCAGGAGGACGACGACAGAGCTAACTCATAATTCGATATTGCTACATGGCGGCCTTTGAAAAAAATATACAGTGATCGATATAGAAAGATTATTCAATGTCAATAGTAGCGGGCAAAAATCATAAGTCCAATAATACCCTGAAACGGATGAATCACAACAGTGCACACAACACTACACAGAAAACGAAAGCTTAAGCAAAACCTCTATGTTTTGGATGTGTTCAGCATGATGAAATCTATCTGTATTGAAATTTATGTGGAAATCCCTTATCTCTTGTTGGAGTTATGGCTTTTATTAGACGTTTTTTTTAGCTCATTTATAAGTTTAAGTTTAAAAAAATCTTCTCTAAAAGTGCTGAATGAATTTAGATGCAACTATGTATGATTGTTCGTTAGGATATTCTGCACAAAGTTTGAGATTCGATATTTCATACGTTGAAAAACATGGCTGCAGTCACTAAAAATAGAAAATAGGGGTCTGACCGAAGATTTTCGCAAATATATCAAAAACCGTTAGCTAAATTCTGACACAGTGTTAAAGTGTTCAGCACAATGAAATTTATATGTGGTGAACTTTGTGGAAATCCATTATCTCTTGTAGGAGTTCTGGCCTTGTTTAAACATTTTAAACCTAATTTTGAAGTTAGTTTTAAAATTCTTCTCCTCTAAAACTTGAATGGATTTACATGAAACTTTGTATGAATGTCCTTTAGGGTTTTCTGCACAAAGTTAATGCTTCGATTTTTGATCCGTTGAAAAACATGGCTGCCATTACTGAAAAAAAGAACATAGGGAGTCTAACCTTAGATTTTCGCATATACCTCAAAAGCTGTTAAATTTAGACAAATTCTGACATAGAGTCAACGTGTTCAACATGATAAAATCTATCTGTTGTGAAATTTACGAGGACATTCCGTAACTCTTGTCGGAGTTATTTCCCTTTTTATGCCTTTTATAGCTAGTTTTGAAGTTATAATTTAAAAATCTCCTCTAAAACTTCTGAGCCAGTTGTCCTTTACCAAAATTTTATACAACATTCCTTCCTGGCAAGGATCAGTGATGAGTCAGGTGAGCAATACAGGCTCATGGGAGCCTCTAATAATATTGCAGTTTCTTTTGAATTTGTCATGTCTATTTGGACTATACTCTTTTGATCTCTTGCATGGATATTCTACACTGCACTGTATAAAGCCAGGACTAGCTCAGATAATCCGGAAATGTATCTTCTCCACTTGTAGTGTCCGTTATGATACTCCTAATCAGAGTCAGTGGATGTATTAATCAGTGGTCCCATATTCGTAACCGTTATGAGATCAGAATTAAATATCATTTGTCATTCGTAAAATTTCATATCGATCGATCAAGTTACGATGGTGATTAATCCGAAGTGACGAATTTAATCTTCCCACCGACAAATTGATTACTTTTCTGCCTGTATTTACATCAACATTGGTTGAACCGATGATTACATATGTATTAATGTTAAGTGAGGACACAAATTTATCTTCACTTTTGGTACTGTGGCAAGGGTGACAATATTCGGTAACTGAATAAAAGGTTAAATGTATTTTTATTACATATATATCGGTTGAAAGTTTAATGATAGAAATCGACTAATTAACTATAAATATAATTATAAATTGAAAATGAAAACCAAACATTGGTGGATTGATCCTCAGGTGATCCTCTACTAAAATGTATCCTGCAACCTCACGAACTATATCCAAGACGGCTGCCAGGGTCGAACATAGTAAACATCGTGTCCTACGGGAAATCCATTTACATTAATATAAATGTTCTCTTCTGGAAAAGGCTCAGCAAATTCAGAACTTTAGTTGTGAGGCCACATCAAATTAATTAATAATTCTTTGGATTCGCTCGCTCCTTACATTATGGGTTCAACATTTATTAAAAACTTTTATCGCTCCATTTTTTTAGAAATTTTCATCATTATTAATAAATTTAAAAAATTAAAATTTGCTCGCTCACTCCTGAAAAAAAATACAAAAAGAAAGAAAACATCTTTTAACTGTTGTTTTCGCATCAAGTTTTGAGATTGCGCTCTAATATTTTGCCATTGCAAGAAAAAAAAATTAAATTAAAAATTTCGCTCGCTCGCGCTAATTTTTATCACAAAAAATTCAAAGAACTAGAAATAAATTTGGAGTGGCCTTATCTTTTTATTAAAAGAGGACCAATTAGTTGTAAAGGCATACGGAAAGTCAAACGTCAACACTTTGAAATAAACAGGCTAAATATACTTCAAATTTACAATAAATACCTCACTTCTGTAAAATAGACAGCAATGCAGACCAGATTATAACATGTTATTTTAATTATTATTGGAAAATGTAATCAAATACATAGAAGCAGACTGATGAAATCATAAATTGATTAACCACCTGTACACGACAAGTATGTAGTAAATGGAGGATGGTTGCAATATGGTGGCTGAGGATGGTATTTTCATTAAAAATTTGCCACTTCGGTCACGCCGGTTTTAGATATAATTAAATGAAAATACCCTGGCAGCTGTATGAATCTTTGCTGACATTGGTGTGAATTAAAGAAGCCAGACCCTTGTCCTTCTTTCCATTCACTAAACTTGGTTTTTTTCTTGACTGCGAAAACTGGAAAAAATCTGAGGTGTAAGATATCTATTTGAAATCTCAAAACTTCAGTGTAATCTGACCAAGAACAATTGCCTTTACCTCCAGACAATCTGGACTAATTCTTATGTTAGGAAAGTCGTTGTTTTCAACTATTTAAATTAGAAAAAAAACTTTTAGCTAAACACAATATATAGTGTAACAGGAGGGATTTTTAGGAAAAGCTAACTGGTGTGTAGTGGTCAGAACTTCGCCCTGATTTTCGTTTTTGGGGGAAACATGATATCAGAATTGGCGCTGAGGTTTTGATTATACTGAAAACGATATATTTATATTGTCTTTGTCAGTTCTTCTTGAAGAGCACCTATGAATTAGATCTTTTAGTTATGATTTGAGAAGTGCATGTGACATTGTTGAATAGAGTGTGGAAAAGTCAAATGTTTATATCCTGTTACAAGAGGAAAGAGATATTGAATTTAAAATTCCCACCAGGTCTTATGTATTCAAATCTGATTTATGCCGCTGCTTGCATAGTTTATGTCGCAGTATTTTTAGTGATCCATCATAATAGTAGTCAAAATTGCAGTTAAAAGCTGAGAGAGTTTGTTGGAACATTTTGCAGATCCAGCAATAAAATGCTTGTGAGAATGCTTATGTTACTTTGGTATCCAATAAAATGTGACATGTAATTATCAAGTTTTTCCCTTTTGAAAGCGTAAGTTTGATTGCCATGAGCGCTCTCAATACTCAACATATTAAATAATCAATCAATGTAATTTTTTGGCAGACAAAAATGATATTATTGGGGGCTTTATCTGGCAGCACAACAACAAATTGGTCATGAATGATAGACAGGGTTTCAGCAAAGTCTGGATCCTTGTAAATAGATGTTGCTTTCGTTCTCTTTGATGTTGTAAGTTTGCTTATTCTTATTTGAATAAGTGATCTTACAACTTTCATCCATTCTGAAATGTATCAGGTTCCTCCTCCTGTGGTTTTTGCGCATTTTCTTGCATAGTGCTCTACAGAATCAATCAATAGCTTAAATCTGTATGTCGAGTTGATGAATTATTATTAAAATTTCTCCGTAAATTTCTTGCAGTTTCACATCATGGTTTTTTATTTATTTTTTATCTCTAGTACCAGACACCCTGCATGAGCTTTAGCTTTTCAAACAATTTGAAAATGCTATATGAATATTGGATGGATATATTGTTTGTCGTCTTAATCCTTGATTATTGGTAAGGTCTTCTAATAAATTGTCAACTAGTTTAATTCTGCTTAGAAAGTTTCACAAGGATTTGTGTGTGTTCATGTGTTATAGTTTGCCAAAGCTTCAGAAAGCCATGCCCATATTTATAATTAACATGAACAGAACTAGGAATGAATTTTTCCCCATTATTAATTTTTCAGACAACTAACATTAGTTAAACAACTTTATTTACATGAACATGTAGATACTTAAATGAATGCGCGATCATAGTCAGAATATTTCAGCATTTGACCTTATAAATTGCAAAAAAAATTTTACTTATTTTGGTCCATTTTTTAAATTTTTGCCCATAATTTCAATAAAACAAGCACTTCATGAGATATTGGGTTTAGCAACATGACATGTGCATCCGAGTTCAGTCGTTTTTTTTGTACTAATGGAGCAAAATGAGTAAATTGTTCAATTTTCGGATGTGAGGACATAGTGAAGTACACACCATAAAATCAATGGGATTATTCTAGCATGCTTTATTCCTTGATATTTTGAAACACTTTGAAATTTGTGGAACCTCAAAGTGGCCATAAATTACATGTCTTTTATTATGTTTATATTAGTCATGTTGACAGGAAATTTAATCCATATTTTATCTAGTCCAGTGTAGAATACCCATGTGAGTGATCAAATGTGCATACTCCAAAGAGACAAGACAGATTTGAAACAAACTAAAAAGATAACATGTAAAACCAAAGGAACAAAGGCTTGGAATCCACGAAACAGGAGTGGGATCAGGTTCTCATGAAGGGTAAGCATCCCCTTTCTTGTGCGCAACACCCGTTTTGGGTTAACATCAATTTTTGTATATAATATTTATATGTCTTAATGTACATTCCTTTTCACATTCGTGTTTAATTTATTTGTGATCAACAGATTGATATGGGAATAGTTGCAGTAGAAAAAAAGAGACACCAGTGAAGTTTGTTGTTGACACGGGCTGTGTAACACCTCATATTACAAAGGAAGATTTTGAAAATTTAACATTCTGTGAAGAGGATTGAGATGAAGGATGTCAAATCTTCAACTTGTCAGTTTCGCAGACTTTGACATGCTTGATGATACTACAATATCAATCGTTGGAAAATTAAGAAACTGTATTTGGCTGTAGATAATAGGCATTTGTACATAAAACCCAGGGTCTTTTCAGCCCACAAAACCTAGGAAAAAGTCTAGTTTCTATATATTATATGCGAGGACTTTGTTATTAATGTCCCCGTAAAGATTGTCATAATTGGACAAGTTTTTACCACTGTCTGGTGAATATATTGTTCAGGTGGTTAAGTCTTCATTTCTTGTTATTTAACAGTTCAAACAACTTTAAATTAGAAAATAAGCTTATATAGCAAAGAATAAGAAGAAAATAACAACTTATTTACAATCCGGAAGTTGGACAACTCTACATTAAGCGGAAGCTTCACCTCCCGGACGACTGTTACAATAACTGTTACCTCTTGTGCTGTAAATATATGCCATGGTCCGAAAAGATGACATAAATGTGTATTTGACTTTAAATGTTAGGTTGATTGATTGAATGTTGCTTAACGTCCAGTGGCAAGTATTTCATGCATATTCAGGACGAGAGCATATTAATGAA
>JAULBM010353499.1:0-12066 GCA_032357055.1 Geukensia granosissima
TACGGATTAAAAGGTTAGAAAAAAACACTTGGATAACCCTCCCGACGTACGATTAAGAAAGATTAGAAAAACACTTGAATATCCCACCCGACATACCATTAAGTGAAGCGCCGCTTCACTTATAATTTATAATGCGGCAGTCTTTCCTTCAGACAAATATTATCCATAGCAAACTATAACAGACAAAATATACTTTTAAAAGGAGACCGGCAACATTTTAGCAATTTATTTATATTTCATCAACCACGGTGTATATTCAAAACGCTTTATTTACGAACAAAAATCGATGAAAACGCTTCCTTTCCGATGTTTTAGCGCTTACTTTCAGAACATGATGCTATCATCGAACGATATCACCAGCTGAAAATGATCAGCTTTCAAACAAAGAGTTAAGTAAGACAATTTAACAAGAAACTCTGAACATTTCAATACATATACGTTAGAATAACTCTAATTGCATCAACCGCAATACAAGATATAAATAACCTAAATCAGCTACACAAAAAACGACAAGCGAAACGCTGAAGTACGAAATACAGGCATTTTAAAAACTAGATATCGTTTTTAAATGTATGGATCTTGTCCGATCGGTACCAACTATTATCATTTACAAGTTTACACAATAACGCTGACCAAACAGTCCCTGAAATGATAACAAGACTCCTAAATTTCCAAAATATAGAGAACGCCTCCTTCCCGATGTTCCAATTCCAGCGTCAAAACTGGAAACAATTCCTTTCAGAATCAAAGGAAACGAATACATGTAAAATCAGGGAGCATCAAATCGTACATAAGTTGTAATTTCCGCCTTTAAAGTTTTGTTAAAAGCTTCCTTTTCTGTGTATGAGTTATTTCGCGTTTCCCGTTTTTCAGTGTGTTCTATGAAATGATATTTTCATAATGTACACTTTAATGTAGATTGATTGATTGGTGTTTAACTCCAAGTCGGCACTATTTCAGCCATATTGTGGCGAGAACATACATAATATTTACTAAAATGAAATCAAAATAAGATGTGGAGTACTACAATGGTCAATTTGGATTATTTACAAATAAAAAATAGTTTAAAGTTAGGATTTAACTATAAAACATCAACCTCACAGACAGAGCAAACAAAGGATTTGATCAAATCACAGTTGGAATAAACATATACAAACTGATTCATTTTATATAAAACATTTATTTAATAAAGCATACTAAAGAAACAAATAAAAAGCAAAATAAGTGTTGGCCTATATATATCCGTGAATATAGACCAACATCTTTTAGATACTTTAAAAGTATGTCACCAGCGACGTTTATAAATAAATCTCTTGATGTCAGTGACTGTGTAGTACCGACGAATAATGTCGGATTTATCTACACTGTCAACTATAAGATGTTTAATAGAGTGCCGGCATTGACATGGGATACACTCAGGAAGCGGCTGTCATTCAAAAATATACGAGTGAGTCGTCATGGTGTGGCGAATGCGACTCCTTGTTAAAACAACTTGATCTCTTCGGGATCTACCGAACGTATAATTATTTGGACCAATGTTTGGCTGAATTTCATGCAGCTTATTGTTGATCTGCAAAAACCATTCGGATTGCCATAGTTTTAAAACATATTTAACAATTAAAGATTTATAATCAGTATATGGTACAGATAGCATTGTAACGGGGTCATTTAAGGCATGTTTCGCTTCCTCGTCTACGACAATGTTCCCCCAGATACCAATATGGCTGGTATCCAGAAGAAAACTATTTCTTTACCTAGTTTAACAAGTCTCTTATGAAATTCAAGGATATGAGAAATTAAAGGATTTTAAAATTTTTCACTTTCTATTGCCAACAGACAAGAATTACACTTGAAAATTATCACCTTTCTTTCGAGGTTTTTACAGACTTTGACAGCTTGCTCATGGTATGGATATTTGTTTGTTATTAAAGGTCTTAGAGCTATACCTATAGATCTTACATTTAAACGATTTGGGTGGATGTTTGATAGATCATACAACATATCTTTTTTTTCTATAAAATGACATTTGTTACAAATATAGTGAAAATGAAATTATTATAACAAATATAACAATTATCAATTCCCGTTTTTAGTAACCACGAATTTATCAGTAATCTGTATGTTTAGTAAGAGTTGTCTCCCATGGGGTAAGCTGTAACTTGAAGAAACCTTAAATTTTCGCAAAATCAACAAAATTTACCGCGAGGAAACTATGTGTATGATGTCAATTAATGAAATAAACAAAAGGATGGATTTCGTAATAAATTGATAGTTGAAATATATTTATATAATTAAAACTTTATTGACATACCGTCCCATATTTAAAAAAAACACTTATAAATCCAGACGTACAACATGTACGCACAAAAAGATCGTATAAACATTCTCAGCTGAATTATTATATAAAAATTGCTGATATAAGTTAAAATTTCGTGATTACACTGTTCCTGGTACACCAAGAGCTAATAAGGTAGCCCATCTAGCGTTGAAAATGCGCCTATATCACAGCACTCACGCACACACACTTGATGTATTATGTTTTTTTAAATATATGTACATGTACAGTGAATAATAAGCACGGGAAAGTGTTTGGGGAAGAAGTTACAAGTCAACATTACAACATAACTGTAGATCATTTAAAATGTGTTAATCTGGACTAACTCTGTGCCCCCATTCAAGTATAAACAAATCAAAACATCTGAAAAATGAAAGTCGCTCCAGACAAATAGTAAAGAGAACACATGAAATCGCAGAAAGGGAGCGACCGAAGTTCTAAATCTAGAAGTATCGACAAGGTTTTCTTCATAACCCATCTTACTGAAACTTATTTTCTAAAACATTGATTGACAAGTAAAACATCTACATTTATTATATTCACCGTGTTGAAAAATTAAAACCATTTTAAAAATATGTCATTATTATATTTTTTGCTGTATCATCTAATCATCTAATTCTCACGCGGACCTATACATTGGTAGTCAGCCAAACATTAGGAAGAGTCGGGCTTGGCAGATATCACCGATTCTTGGTATGACGTGTATTTTATTAGCTTAAGAAAGGGAGTAATTTGACATCTGACTTTTGATGTTCAATGTCATTTTCCATTTCATGCTGCTTATATGCATTAGGAATTACCCGGATGACAACTGAACAGCAGGCACAAGGTATAATTTGACAAATAGTCTTGGTTCATCATAGGTAGCTAATTTCTGTGTTTATTTGTGTAATTAAATTGCAGGGAATCCAAGAAACGATATCTTAAAATGACAGATACCCTTTCCCCAAATAAAATTAATTTTGTCAAATACATGGAGCTAAAAAGGAAATTTTGATATTTCTTAATGACAAAACAATGTATTGGACACGTGTGTCCACTGCCAAAGAGGGTCTATAGTATTCAAAGAAATTGTGCTTAATGTTTTGGTCGTTTGACTTCACCATACGTTTTTGGGGTAGGTTAACAAATATAGCAGTCATTTTAACTAGAGAGGGCTAATTAATTTTATTTAACAGCACTGGTTAAGTGTCATCAATTTAAAAAGAAAAAAAAAAAAACACCGACCAAAATACACCCAAGGATAATTGCCGCATATATCTTACTTTACTATAAACTAATTATGTACAGCCAATCAATGAGGCACCAATAATAACTGCTGTCATCTCAGCATTAGAGTGGTGACGACTGGGAAACCGGATGGTCGTGCAATGGTCTGTATCGTCCAATTGATTTGCCTGAACTACTACAAATGGAAATGCGGTATGATTGTGCATGAGACAGAAATCTAAAACTTATAAAATAAAATTACTAAATCTACAGGTTATCCTTAAGTCTTCAATAATGGACACATACCCACACCCTAAGGCTCCCAAAAATAAAATGTGGCAATACAAACCCTCTAAGGTATATCCAAATATTCTTCACTTCTGACCAAATATAAGAGTGCGAGTTGACATCCCTCACCAGTAACCTTTATCATCAATAGTACGAGTGGGAGTCCCCTATTCGCCAACTGGGAATCGCGCTGGGTCTGCCCTGTGTGTCGAGCCCTGAAGACCACTCTGGTGACTTGAAAGGTTTTGGCCTATGGTTCACTGTTAAAGGTCTTAAAAAATCTACAAGATGAAAAACTGCAATAATTAATATGCATAATTTTGCTTGATTACTCTATTTCTGTTAACCTCTTTACATTAAGATTTATTACATGCGTTCTCTTTGGTAATAAAAACACAATCAGCTTTATTCCGAAAATTCATCGGTTAATATGATCTTTAGAAACCTAAAGTGTATTAATATGATTACTTATGTGTAAGAAAGGTAAAACTGTCAAATAAGGAAATATAATGTAATACCCATTTGAACCCTCAAAGACAAGATCTCTACATTATCAGCAAGATATCCAGTCATCCCTAGGTTACCGTAATCTGTCGCTGGATTACTTCCCTTAAACAAACACTACAGAAGGATACGTGTGTGTATTTTGGTCATTATTTATGATAAACTCGTTTGTGTTTTCGACCCTTGATGTGCATTTGATCCTGATTTATAACATAATTGTATAGATAAACGGACAGAAAGTGTTGAATATTGTGTTATAATTAAGAATCAATTCTTTGTGAAACGTTTCTTAAAGAAGAGGATCAAGATTTCAGTAAAATTAAAAGTAATAAAACATGTTAGGGATTTCAGTTGTCACGTTTTATCATACACAGCAAACATCCCCTACTACACCTACAAATTAGATTTCCAAGTTTTATTATTGCATTTGAAATAGCAAATTCTACAAGCAGCGCAAGCATGAAGACGTGATTAAATAAAGTGTAAAGGTTGGCTATTTTTCTAATGTAATAAGTTTTTCAAAACATATAGAAGATGTGGCATGATTGTCCATGAGACGGCCATCTTCCAAATGACAGTCGAAATTAAACATCCACAGGTCCCAATACGGTCTTCAATAATGCCATTTGTAAACGCAACTGTAAAATCGCAAATTATAGAAAAAGTATCCAAAGTGTGTTGCAATATGTCAATTGCGGTAAAACATGTTTGCTGTCTGAATATTTTACGTTTAGTATTGTAACATTACGACACATGCCACTGATTAACATGTAGCTTGATTTGACCGTATTTCATAATCTGAAGTAAAACTGGTAAGTCAGTTATGCCAAGTTAACCTTACTCGGTTTTACTTGGTAGTTTATGTCATTCTGTAACTTTCATTGTTAATTTTTCCTGTGCCTTATGTGGTTAAATTGGTTCTTACGTTTTTGGTAAAAGGTTATCCAAGGAGGAACTTCAAAGACAGTGACATTGGTATATCTTATTTTCATAAATTTATTTTTCACCGCTAAATAAACCAAAAAAAAAAAAAAATTAAAAGCAACAAAATCTAGAACTAATACCTTACTCTGCTTATATATGGACCATAAGGATGCATTATCAGTAGTGACTTTAGAATTCGAATATGCCCAATGGGCAAACCAAACCCGTATGCCAAAAGACACCAAACACTCTAGCAAAGAAAGGGTTGGAAATATAAACAATCGCACAGAATACACTATACGGAAAACCTAACATCATGGAACGACAAGGGTGGAATCATGTGCTCTAAAAGCGTTAGTTTCCTTATGAAAATATATGCCATAATACAAGTGGTCTTGCAGTATCGGTGACTTTGACTCTGCGATACTGATTTTTTTGTATTAACTGGTGGTAACTTCTTTTTTGCTAAGATTATTTAGACCTTTCAAGTATTACAAACAAAGAAAGTGCAATAACTATTAAAACCCTTCTCATGAACAAAAAAAGTCGGCAAAATAGCTTGTGTTTGAGATGGGTGTAACCTTAATCTATAACACGGTAATCATGAACTTACAACCAAAATATAATGTAAATGTTACTAATAACACAAAAATATGATTGATAATTATATTAAATGATAATTAAATTACTGAAGTACATGTTACTTGTCTGGTTATTACGTTATGATCTATCATACCTGATGTAACCTTGAACACCTGAATAATCTACCTGTCCATGCAAGTCTTTGATCTAATATTACATGCAGGTTTGATGACATAATTAATAATTACTGCATCACTCATAACTTTTGATAAACTGTAAAGTTTTTGGTCCGTCCGGGTTTTACCAGATCTTAATAAAGTTACTAGAATGATGGTAGTAGTTGGAATGATTGATACGAAACGAGAGTAACTACTTGTATCTGTTTCCTGATCAAAGATGTACTAGTCTTTTGGTTTTTTTGCATTTGGCCCGGAGGAAACGGAAAACAAATTTAACCACATAACAGAATCATGCATTGCATCTCCGAATTTTTACCTCAAAGCATTTCCGAATTTTACCTCGAATAAACACGTACATGTACTATAGGAGTAATAGGTATATCTGGCCAAAGGAATAAAAATATGACAGCAATTTCAGAAATTCTATAGTAATATTGATATAATTTTGTTATTAAAAATGTCAATGTTTGCCTGTGGTAGAGAGCGAAATACTTTCATTGGAATATTAAAAAAGTGTAATACACCAAGGCTATATACACGGAGAAACTGCATAGGGTATTTTAAAGAAAAAATATGGAATCTATGCCAGAACGAAACAATCCACATCTTTTCTGGATTGTGTACTGCTTAATTTTTCTCGTTAAGACGTTGCCTTTACTTTGCTAGATTTCCGTGGGGCACAAAACAAGTTCTTAAAACATAGTGCCTTGTATTTCTTTCTGTTATCAAACAGATTGTAATAGAAATGACTTATTGACACTGCGTATGAAGCGCTTTTCTGGATTAACCTTCATTAGGGTAGTTCTTTAGAACAAATATATTCAAGCAACTTATTTAATCTTTTTATTTTGCATTTATATAATGTCTGCAAAAACACTGACAAAGTAGACTAGTACATGTGCTTTTATCAATTGTAAATGTTTTACGTTTATTTGAATTATTCATGCACATATCGTCTCGATTCTGCTCGAAAACCTACCTGCACATCCCGTCCCCGTGTATAGCTAATATTTCATGCATGGCTGACTGAAAAGATTATATAAATACTTTATATGCTTTATAGTTAATGTACATCAATGTCTTGAACATCGGCGTGTCAAGAAAGTTGGCGCACCAATACATTTTCATAAAAATAGGAGATGTGGCATGATTGTCCATGAGACAGCCACCCACCAAGTGACAGTAGAATTTTAACTTCAATATGTCCCATTATGACCTTCAACAATGAACCAGAGTCCATACCATAACGGAAGCTGTAAAAGGTCCCGAAATACAAATTGTGAAACTATACATTAAACTCGACAATCGACCTAATCTTTAGCATAAATGCTGAACATAAAACAATAAATGACGACAACCACTGGGCTAAATGGTCCCTGGCTTTGGACAGGCACATAAGTATGTTTCGGGGTTAAACCGGTTGGTGAGCGCTCAACTATCCTCCTATCCTGGGACAGTGATGTGACAAAACAACATTAAAAACACCATATTAAAATCGGTTGAAATGGATTTAACACTTAAGATCGATACTGGAAACCAATTACAAATATAATTAAAACTTAATACAAGATACAACAAAAGTGTCGACTTCAAAATGTACTCGCAGTAACTGTATGCTAGTTAAAAGCCCAAAAGCAACCGATCAGGAAACCAAGTTTTCCTTCACTGCGGTGTAAATTTCAACACGTCCGATTGTATTAAGTGTTTAAATATCATTAGAAGTCAAAGAAAACATGGGTTGTGCAAATGTCCCCTTTTACAGTTTTCAAAAAAAAGAGAAGGCTAATGCCGCTACAAAAGGCTAAATTTCCCCTCCCTACCCATCACTCCCTTTTCCAGTGGCAGTCAAAAACCTTTGTTCCATCCGATCCCCTTTTCGATAATTAAAATTGTTGAACTTGTTCTCGTCCTGAATATGCATGAAATATTTGCCACTGGACGTTAAGCAACCGTCAATCAATCAATCAATACAGGTTGAATGCAATTTACCAAGTAGATTCAAAATAAGTGATCTTAATAAAATTATATTAGTGATTGGTTAAATTATGTTAGCTATCGTGCCAAACTACGTCTCAACAATACTAAAATAAGTTTTGCAACACATGAAATAATCATATTTTCTTTAAACATTGGATTACAAATATCAAATAAAGGTCATTTGTTCAGATATCAAATGCAGGTATTTTGTGCGTTATCGTGATTTAACACAAAAAAAAAATGAAAAAAGTGTTTGGATCTTTTCGGATAATTGTAGAACATATAAAGATGAACAAATTTGCAATTTAAAGTTTCTTTCTTCTTTCTACCTTTTACCGTTTTACAGATATTTGTAAAAAAATCTTGATTTCGGACTGCAAAAGCGGTTTTCGGACCCTAGGTTCATAACGGTTGGTCTAATAATTTTGAAACCAATGTAGCAAATGCAAATCTTAATAAGATAAACATTTTTTACATAACATGTCATCAGCAATCTCTTAGGGTTTCTGCGTTTGAGCGTTCATAAAGTTTTTGGTAAAAATGACATTGACCTTTGACTTTTGACCTTGACATTTTTTTAATGTCTCATGGACCAATGATTAATGGTGAAAGTTTCAGGTCTCTACGACTTACGGTTTCCGAGAAAAAAAATTACGATAAGAGTCAATCTTTAAGGAGCGATAACTTAGAAAAAAGATACCCGTGCCCTTTCGCTCCAAATGTAACGAAGTTGTATCTCGCGACACTGAACATTTTCTACATTACACCTTATCAGCTGTCTATTACGGTTTCTGAGATTACGCGATAACAATGTTTTCGGTGAAAGGGAAGAGAACTCCGTAACGGAAAAAATTTTGGCCCTCAGCAAGCAATAGTTCATGTCTGCCTGGTACTTGTCCCCAAAGCTCATTACGACATGTCATGTAAAGTTTTGGGCATAATAATGATAAAGTTGGCGGAAGAAAAAAAAATAATGGGACGAAATGAGGTAAGGGCTACCGAGAAGGTTTTCGGGTAGACCTTAAAAACCTATCAACGAAAAAAAATTGGTTTACAACAATTAGCGTGATTTTAAAATTTTGAAAACTTCTTCCACATCGATTATTGATGACGTTATTAAACGTCTTTCTTAATTTTGTCAATATTATGCATTAGGAAAAATGCCTTAAGAATAAAAAAAACGGATAATATCTTTTAAGTCGTAATATTGTATCCATTTTTAGGCAAATACCTTTCCTTCATTTTGTAAGAGATAAAGTTATTTCGAAACGGCAAAAGACGCCTTGTCACAATTGGCCTGGGGTAGAAAACCGTTAAAAGGTTCCAGAACTGAGCCTTTTTTCTTCTCAAAAATGTGGATAATAACTTCTGAACCATTAGAAAATGCTTCAGTGGTGGATCGTAGCAAATGACTCCACTCGAAAGGCATTTAATAATTTCAATATGTTTGGAACTTTGGATTTTGCTTCAATTTTTATGCTTTTTTTTGTTTAGGTTTAACGCCACTTTCAACAATATTTCAGTCATATCGCGGCGGTCAGTTTTATTAGTTGAGTAAACCGGAGTACCCGGAGAGAACCACCGACTTTGGGCAGGTACATGAAAATCCTTATTACGTGCGATATGAGTTATAAACGAAACCCGTTTTTGTATGGTAAAACGTCAGGCTTGAACTCACGAATAGGCGATAGGCTACAGTGATCTGATCAGATAGATTTAAATCAACTACCTGGACCTCTCGACCAACCAGACCTCCGGTTTTTGTGAAAAACCTTTGCACAATTATGTGATTTACAAGACTTTCTTGAGTAGTAAATTTCTACCAGAGAGTATCTAATTTCAAACAAGATCTTAGAATTTTTTTTCCAAATATTAAAATAGGAGAATTGTATGATTGTCCATGAAGGTCTAAAAGGCCCCGAAATACAAAATGTGAAACCATCCATTAAATACGTCAATCGACCTTATCTATTGAACAAATGGTGAACAAATAACAATAAATGACCAATTAAATAAAGACATCACTGGACTGCAGGTTTCTGGCCTGGGAAAGTACAAATGTCATGTTCAAAGTACTTTGGCTGTGATAGCAGATAAAAGAGAAAGTCCTAAGAGATTTACTTCAACTTGCCAAGAGTTTTTAAAAAGAATTCTTCAAAAGTGTCTTTGTCAAATTATGATGTTCTACGCCGACGATCTTCATCTAATTGATGGGTATTCGATCTTTTAAAAAAACTTTAAATTATCATTTCGTTTAACTTTATTTGTTGAAGGTCATTTTATGGCAAACATTCCATATTCTTATTTTTAAATATATTTCTTGTCAAAGAGGTTTGGTGTGAATGAACATGTTTCAATATCTACTCACCGCAGGTGAATACCCAAAAGAGATCTAATAACTGCCGCCTTTAAAATTTGATACAAATGGACAACGAGATGATTGTGTAATCCGAATGACGTACCTAGGTCCATAGAGAAAGATTTATTATCTGTTTGTGTAACAACAGAGACCAATAATAGCCATACCTGTTCTGTTTCTTCTGCACAAAAAAAATATCAAATAAAGCGAGTTTTCAGAAAGTCCATATTTCATTATTCCAATTATTACCTTTTAATACATTGATTAATATCATAAATGACATGACATGAAATACTTTTACGAAATCTTTTAGATTTAGATTAGGTGAATTTTGTATTTTGAATTGAAGTTTAATGTCTTTTATGACCGACTGACAATCAGTATCATAAATTGAAACAAATATAAATGCACATTACGTAGTTTACGTAGTAGTTGTTCCTTCCTTTGTATTGTTAAAGTAATTTACTAAATTATGAGAAATTGAATATGGTATTAATGTTAATTGAAGTGTTAATTAAATAATAAAGGCTGATTGATTGATTGGTGTTTAGCGTCACGTCGGCAGTATTTCAACCATATCGTGGCGGAAACATAAACAATATTAACTAAAATAAATCAAAAGTACCGTATTCAGCAATACTATTGTTGGGTTGGTTTATTTACAGATAAAAATAGTCAATATTAAACTGTAAAAAGCAATTTTACAAAAAGAATAAAGATTTAAAAACAAGCGAAACATCTTTAATTTCTGAAAATGAAAATGACAAATTTTTATATTATTAATGTTTCCGCTTTACCTAACAACATGGATTTATACCCGGAAAATATGAAAATTATGCTGCGTATAATAAATTATTTATCTTTAAGTTGGTCTGAATTTGTGTCAAGTATAAAATGTTTGTGAATATAAATTCAATGCTTTACTGCACAATTTTCGCTGTTATTTTTGTCTGCGAAGGCAAACGAGAAAAAAGATGTTCTTTTTTTGCTAGAGGGTAGAACCATTTTGCATTGCGCTCTAGGGATTAGTTTGCGTCTGTCTGTTACACTTTTGTATATATATAGACGCAGTTTAAATCAATCAATCAATATATAAGATATTGGACATAGTCACAAATGGTCCTTGACGGGGACGTCTCTTTGACTCCTTATGTAGTGTATATTTTCTGAACTTGTCCGATTGATTGATTGTTTGTTTGTTGTTTAACGTCCAGAGGCAAATATTTCATGCATATTCAGGACGAAAACAAGTTAAACAATAAATCAACATGTAGATTGTGAGCAAGGGACCGGTAAGGGAGGGACTTTTAGACTGCCACTGGAAAAATTGCGGGTTGGATAGGGGGGAAAATTTAGCCTTGTGTTACTCTTTATGTCTAACTTGTCAAAATTTGATGAAAAAGTGATCATTTTTGGAGCTTTTCCCATATAGTTGTGTTCCAATGTAGACTACCACAATTTTTAGAAGCTAAATTAAATGTCAGAAAGATCTACATTCAATATTAAAATCAACCAATTATGATGGTTTAAGTTTACACACGCATTAATTTTAGGAATCTGCAAAATATTGAGATTTTAAAAAGAATTAACATTTTTGCCTTTGAATGTGATACCCCTTGAAAAGTTAATTCTAAAAATAGAGCAGTGCTCAAGGTCCCCCGCCTTTTAGTATTGTTTTATGGAAAGAACTTTTGTGCACAAGGCGTTCA
>JAULBM010353510.1:0-12065 GCA_032357055.1 Geukensia granosissima
AATTTTCGACTATATATCAAATTGCTATTGAATATCCAGTATGGAAAGAGCTTCATAAAATTTTAAGTAGCCGTATAATAGTCAATGAATAACGTTACTTAAATGTAAAATATTATACAATTACTGTCTTTTGTTGAGGAAATGCTTAGTGATCGACTTTTTAAAATAACTGATATTTACTGAGTCCGAAGGGCGAGGTGAATATCAGTTATTTTCAAAAGTCAATCTCTGGCACATTTACCGAAACAAAGGACAGTAAATGTTTTGTTCTATATAAAGCATTATAATTTTTGATACGGACGGTCTAATGTTCTAATATTTGTAAAAACAACAACAGTCACAAATTTAATGAAAAATATTTAAAAAAACACTATTAACTCTAAGAATTGACTCTCAAAAATAGATCTGTTCAATGATGAGAAATGTAATTAATATTAAATGTTCCATAATTATGAATAACTGGCATTGGTTTGGCAGCAGGAAAAGCGTATGAATGGTTGCATGTGTTTTGCAAAGAGTAATTTCACTAGGGATTTTCACCCAGCAGGTGAAGTAATAAGTCTTTGGTCAGCGTCTAGCGCAGAATTGTACATAACATTGTTCATGTTCATGGCGTTGGGGACTGAACAGCAGTCGAAATCTTCAGCTTTCACATCAGGAGTAAATTAAATGATTATTATTTTGGTTGATAAGAATATGATTGGGTCAGGGGAAATTTCTACGTTCTTAAAATAACAGCAATTTCACGCTTTTTGATTCAAAAATATTTCTCAAATTATTTCTTCATTAATTTTATAAGTGATATAGAATAATATGTCTTACTACATACTTTTAACAATATGGCGAGTTCTTATGAATTTCTTATGTAATCCAGTTTTTTCATTAGTTATTCAGAATGTGTTATTTTGCAGTTTTTTGTCTATCACTTGAAACATGTGAAACTTCTTGCGTACACACGAAAATATCAACTTTTGAGACCGAACGTTGCCGAACTTGGAAAATACTACCCTCTCCAGCCGAAGTTAACAGATAAGTATTTCATATCCGCCCAAGCTTACAAACATCAGACGAGAAGTTTGTCGTCTTGTTTTTTATGCGACTGCAAAGATTTTCTGTCCTATTATGATTATTACGTACTTTTGTTGTCGTCGTCGGAGTTGTCGCTACCAATGGCGTCTGAAGACAGCTAGATTTCCGCACGATAACTTTTGATGTAGTAAACTGATTATTTTATTTTATGGTAACATTATTTTTTGATCGCGATTGGTAATGTTTTTTGCTGATCTTGTCGTCATCGATTTTATTGGCGAGGGACTAAAATGGTTTTATGATCTTTTATTCTAGGTTTCCTGTTGTTATTCGATTTTGATTGGGGTTTTCTATTTAGTGCATAACTTAACGAGAACAGATCAAGACATTCAGTATAATAAAAAACACGGCGTTGAGGTGATAGTACTACGGTAGATAACCACACTTAGAAAAAGTTGTGTAATATTTGAAACATACTCTTTTCTCATTGTTTTCTAATTTCTTACGTAATGTTATTGTCATTTATAAAATCATAAAAAAGCTTAATATTTCAATTTCAGCAAACCATTGGCTCGGAAAATGACAAATACTCAAAAGCTACTATTGGTTGCAATCAAGTTTCAGTTCCCTTTGTAGTAAAATCGAACTTCATGATTGGATGGTTTTCCCCAATATATAATCGCAAGCAAGAAATTCCAATAAAATAATTCCATAACTCAACTATGAAAGATGTACAATTTTATGTGGATTTTAATAACACTGTATTTTTTTTCTATTCAGAAAAAATTTAACTCTTTATATTTAATGAAAAGAAATCACGACTTCGTCTTTATAGTTAAATACTTGAAATACTTGATCGCCAACTTTTTTTTGTCCGAAAACCTAATTTGCACTATAAATTGTAATGTACATCTAAATGATCTTTAACGAGATAGAATTATTATGTGTTTCAATCTTCTGGAACTTTTTCCTATGAATAAATAAATCTATGTGAACCTTATGCTCCATCTGCAAATCTAATGAATTTCTCAGCACTAGCAAGAAAAACATCTGACCGCTAATTTTAATTGTTTTTATTTCTGTATAGTAATATTAAAAAAACCCATATCAAATTATTTGTAGGATATTTTGTTTTCGTTTGAACTTCCAATTGATCTTTTAGGCACGGGCAATTTGAATTTTGGGGTTTGGACTGGGATTTGTATGCGGGCTAGAAAATTTGTTTCGACCAGATTATTTTTTTAATGTGTAGTTAAGATAAGATAAGATAATTTATTAATTAATTATGAGCCCCGAAGAGCATAAATCATTACAGTATAATTGTCGTAATTCTCATACATCACACTCACTCAATTTCCAATCATTCCTCTCTCACACTGATTAAGTTGATTGGTAAACAATACAAAACATTGGTAAACAATACAAAACATTAATATGAAATAATAAACTGCAGAGGGGAAGAGAACCAGCAAATTATTGAGGAAGATATACAAAACTTGGGATAATAGCATAGCTTCGACAGGCAATACTCCGACAGTTAATAGTCCGACAGTTGATAGTCAGGCAGTCGATGCTCCGACAGTCAATACTCCGACAGTCAACATTCCGACAGAAAACTGGGGCAGGAGAGCGATGGCAAAAGAGGTAAAGAGATATATCGAGCTGAGGGAAATGTGATCGGTTGTTGAAAAAGCTAGAAGCGGGAGTTGAAGGGGTGGTGAATACCCTAGCTGAAATTAGAGAGAGACTTCGAAATCTAGTCCTTGTCGCTGGATTTGGCTGTTTCATTGGATATTTCCTCTTTTATGCTTGGATATCGGATTTCCTTTGTTGTTATTAAAATGCTATAGAGATGACTCTTTAACTACGTTTACCGCATAGCAAAGTTCGCTTTATTTTAGGAAGCTGGACTGATATTTGACGATTTTTATCTTTTTATGATGTGTGGTTTGAATTTTAGCTTTGTTGTTCTGTTTAGGCTTTGAAAACGTTTTAGCCTCAATCTGTAGTTTTAAAGTTTGAATGCATATTTCTGTCAATAGCAAAATTATTTCCATACAGTTATTGGCCTCTATATGGTTGATTGATTGAATGCCTAACGTCCAGTTGCAAATATTTCATGCGTATGTAGGGCGAGAGCATATTGATGAATAATAAGAATGAATGAACCCTGCTCTGTGCTAGACCGACACACTGATCCGGATTATAACGTGCTAGCTAAAAAAAAACTGACCACAGAAAGACATACCGTACACTAAGACACATTTTTCTGAATACCAAATTATCAATTTTTAATGAATAACAGACTCCTAATTGATGCGTGCATAGTGGGGAAGCAGCAAATACCAGTTCTAATGTCTTTGGTTTGACCCGGCCGACGATCGAACAGCACTTGAGGGTACCACGCAAACCATAACATCATTGAAGGTTATCCGAATGATGAATTAAGATAAAGATCAGACAAACGTAAAGTTGTTTTACATACATACCTTTATCACAGAAATGTTTAGACGCCGCTGCTGATAAACTGTAAGACCAATGACGTAGCTAGTACGTCCGTCAGTTTCTTCAAGAAATGTTCAATGTTAGATGATAAATCGATCTCGGACATTTTTATCAAATCAATAACTTTGTTATCTTTCAAACAATCACTTTTCTTATATTAAACTATAATCCTTTAATAATTAGGTAATTTTGTCAATACGTCCCAAAAATATTTCAAATTCATAATATCTGCTATTAATAATTGCTCATTTGTTGTTCTCACATTAAATAATCATGATTTTCTGAAAGTTAGTTTCTCTTTAACTTCTGAGAATAACGAATGCATTTGCTAACCAACCGTCAATTCAAATAATTACTAGTGTCTTGTCAAGGTCATAAAAGGAAATATTATCATTTGTAAAATTACGTAAACAAAAATTTTAAAGATCGATATTGGTCTGAGCGCAGAGATATACAAAATAAGTACAATTGTTCATTGGATTTTTGCAGGTGTAGATGCACACCCAAATCATAAAAAAATTAGAATTTAAATATAGTATATCAATGGCATGTACTATTAAAAGTTACTGTAAACCTAAGTCTAGATATTTTTTTTTTTTAATGTACAATTAAAAGTGCATAAAGTTAATTACTTACTTTATCATTTTTGTGGCAAAGACAAAGTTAAAGTAAATGGAATTAAGGTAAAAAAAGAAGTTAGAAGGTATAAGTAGATTCAGTCATAAATAAAAAGGTTTTTTATATTAAAATAGGAGATGTGGCATGATTGTCCATGAGATAGCCATCCACAAAATGGCAGTCGAATCTAAACTTATACAGGTGCTATTACGGCATTCCTCAATGAACAAAAGTTCAAAGCCTAACTCAAGCTGTAAAAGGCCCTAAAATACAAAATCTGAAACTATATTTATAAAACACGACAATCGACCTTACTTGAAGATTATGTCAGTATTTATTTTAGTCTGAAATTAAAGGAAGAAGTGAGGAAAAATGGTTATTTCAACACCTTTTTTGAAATCGTCCATGTTTGATTAAAATAAAAGCGGCACCCAATATCTTATTTCCCTGTTTTATTTCAAATAATATTGTCGAAGGATAGAAGAACAATACTAGTATGAGAGATATTAAATTGATATTCCACAAAACAATATAGACTAGGAAAAGGGAAAAGGGCAAATCTTAAAAAATGGAATAAAAGCTGAAAGTTGTTTGATATGACCATAACCAATTGCCCTTTAAGGATAAATCTCCTTTTTACAAACCAGACAATAGAAGCAACCGAAGTTATCAGGGAAGTAAAAGTGCTCCATGTGGAACCGCATACGAGAAAAAAGGCACCATACGACAAAAACTACACACGGGAAAGACAACGGACAATGTGGACACCGTAAAACAAATGCCGGTGAAGAAAGTTGCACAGACTTGCAAGCATTTAAAATTCAACAAATCTGTCTTGATAATTGATTTATCACAAGAAAAAGAAGTTATATTTTATTTATTCACCAGTAGATTTTTATTTTCTAAATTAATAAACTTGTTTATAAAAACAAAAGTAAAATTATTATACACCATCACTTTCTCATAAAAAATAGATGTACAAATAAACTTTATTTCTTTTGAATAACACACAAAAAAAACACTAATAATGAGGACAGACATTTAAAACTCATGATTTTCTAAAAGATATACGCTATTTAAAGTCTTCAGTGTAAATTACAGTGTGAACATTATTGTCAGTGTCTTTTCAAGGTCCTTCTATGAATATTGGTAATTTTTTTTTAATTACATAAACAGAAGAGATTTCAGATAATCCACAGATTAGGGGTATGAGGCTATATTTGCCAGTTTAAAATCATGAAGGTTGTGATATTTTTATATTGAATATTTTGTTTTACCTGTTTTGATAACACAAAATTAACCATGTTGAATTAATTTTGTATGCAATATGTAGATTTCAACGAGTAACCTCTCATCAGTAGCTTTTAAACCAAAACATAGGAGGTTTAAATCCAAACATAGCAAAATAACTGTCAAATCCAAAAAATTGAAATTGATATCCAAATTAGACGGCAGAGACAACTACCTTTGACTACAAAGTGCGATAGTTTTTGAGGCCTCTCCGGATATTCAGTGCTTTAGAATTTTAACAACGTAGCAAATTATAAACACTGTTTTACAAGTCAGACAACTGAAGTAATAAATAACCTCGGGGATTCCTAATCCACTGCAAAGACATCCACCAGTGTTTTCAAGGAGGAACACCTCCTCAAAAATGTTAGAACCGAAACATAGAAAGTCGAAATCAATCCAAACACAGCAAAAGAAGCACCCATGTCCAAACAAGTCGAAATGGGAAGCCAAATTCGGCGGCAAGGACAAATAGTAGGTGCGATTCTTTTCCCGGCTGTTCATTGAAATTGAATTAAAACCAAATACTTAGGGAATAACCTATTTATAATTCATTGTAACATATTTAAGAAATATCTCCTTTGAACAAGTAGAATTGCAAATTATTGTTGAATCCAAATTTTGTAAAAATTTTGTACCGTATGAATTTGTTAAAAATCTAAATGGGAGAATATTTTTCGTCTTTTCAGTAAATATTGCATTCCACTATTTATATTATTCTGATAATGTCTTATCTATCTTACATCAAATTTCAAACAAAGCATTAAAGGAGAAGACCATGTTTTTTTAAAGTTATAAATATTAATGCTTATCGGTCAATTGGTCTTGAAAATCAATTTAAAAGATATGAATCTGCCCTTTTTACTATTTAAATCGCTGTTTTAAAATAATTGTTTTTTAATTTCCCGCGCCAATGTGCGCCGCCATGATTGGTTTAGTTGTGACGTCACGAAGTCGGTTTGTAAAGTGAAAGTGAATAGGGAAACATTTGATAATCACGTATGATGTCTAGCATGTCTAGAGAAAGTGAAAATTTGGGACTTGCTCCATATGATTTCAAGCCTGAATTTAGAGAGAAAGAGATCGAGGAACTACGTAGTAAGATGTCCGAATGCAGTAACGGAGGAAGAGATTTACAGCTCGAGGACTGGTGTTTTTGTCACAAGTGTGAGGAAATGGATACTGTCGGCAATTTTTGTCGGATCGGGGATGACAAAAAACTTTTCGAACATTTCCCTTTTTCATTTGTGCAGTACGTTTGAAAGCCTGACAGTATGGCATGATTTTGAAATAAATTAGTTAAAAATTGACGGATCAAATTCTTAGTTTACATGTCCATCAGTTACAAACCGACTTGTTGACGTCAGACGCTAATCGGAAGCTATCGGCAATAATCAATAAAGTTATCGCCATCGATGCCTTACAAGCAGGAGAGTTCTACAAGGTGGCTATCTACATGAAATTTGAAGATTTCGATTTTGCACAGCCTTGTGTATTTTTTTGTCTAAAAAGTTATATAATTTTTTATTTACATAGGCATGATTTCTTGTAGGAAGCCAGCTTATTACAAAGGTGGTATTTCCCTGTAAGCAAACACTACAATATACGAAAAATTAATTTGTTTCCATGGCGTGTAGAGTATTGCTTATTAAAATTGTCGTAACGAGGTAAAACTGACAATGAGAATCAACGTTTGCGTCCGCGACTGCATTCAATCGTTCCTTAAAAAATACAACTCCGATCTCCTGTTTCGTCCTGTAGTTATTACATAGAAATTGTACTGTCTTCTGTTGGCGTTGGATCGAAACGGCTTCCTCCTCGTTGGATCCTCGTGGGTCGCTGCATCTACTGAAAGAAGTAATAGCAATTAAAAATGCTGTTTTCCAGGTAACACATTTCTTATCTGCATTTTTCATAGGTTCAAAAGGAGATAATTTCAACGTTTTAAGATCTAAAGGTAAATCCCATTCTGGAAAAAGTATTACTTTTGGAGGTCTGGATTTAAAAAATGCCCTTTAACAATCTAGTTATATAAGGGTGTTGGCCTACTGGAATTTTCCCAATGGGTGCCATGACAGAAGATAACATGGATCTATATCCTGCAATCGTTCTGTATTGAAATCCCTCAGAAAATAAATATGTTAGAAATTCTGGTGCAGCTGTCAAAGAGGCAGTAAAGGGATCAATTTCCCTTATACTACAACAGCTATTGAATTTTCTAAATTTAACAGAGTGGTCCTTCTTTGTTCGTGAACGCCATGAGGCTTGGAGTAATTTTCTAGTGTTTTTAGAAAATCCCTACTCTTTAAAATGTTTGTTTATAAAAGCCATACAGTTAGTTTGAATACTGCTGGATTTAGATGGAGAATGTTTGTTTTTGGTTGATGTAGTAGTTCCTCTTTGACAGGCAGTGTCCTTAGAAAGTCTATGACATACTGAAGCAGATTTGGAAACCAAGGTCTCCTTGGCCAATGGGGTGTTATGAGATTTATTTGACAATTGAATTGATTCAAGTGTTGTAATATTTTGGGAATCAGGCATATTTTCACAATTTGCATTTCGGGGCCTTTTACAGCTTCTGTTATGGTATGGACTCTGGTTCATTGTTGAAGGCCATAATGGGACCTGTAGAAGTTAAAATTCTACTGTCACTTGGTGGGTGGCTGTCTCATGGACAATCATTTCACATCTCCTATTTATATATATTTTGGGGGAAAGGCGTAAGCAAACATGTTGTTCCAAGATATTGTTAGAGCATTTATTGCAACTGCATGAAGGTCTGGAATCCATGAGCAGTATATCTGATTCTGATGATTTCCTGCTGCAGCAAACAGTACTACTTGTTTGTCCAAAGTCCATTCTGTTGGATGTATCTTTAATCTGCTCAGATTGTCAGCCAAAATATTCTTTTCGTCCGTTATGTGGGCTAATTTGAGATACATTTGATTGTCTAGTGCAAACTGCCAAAGTTTCCAGACTCTCATGCAAAGATCTGGGGAGTGAGTCCCTCCTTGGTTGTTTATGTAACGTACAACTGTCGCGTTGTCTGAACGAATTATAATTTGTTTTTCAGATTTGTTTGAAAATTTTTTATTGTCAAATAAACTGCTTCCATTTCGCGACAGTTTATATGGAATTGCTTTTCTGTCTCTGACCAAAACCCTTCTTGTCTATTGAGCTTCCGTACCCACTTTTTGATGCATCCGTTATTACTATTATTGACTGTTTTTGCGAAGTAATTATCTTGCATACATTTGTGTTTTCTGTTTTTAGCCACCATTTTAAATGACCTTTAAGGCGACAAGAAAAAGAAATTTTCTTATCTAGATTCCGACAATTTTGTTTCCAGTGAAAAAGAAGATGTAATTTGATTGGCCTCGTGAAAAGTCTGGCATTTAGAATTAACTCTAAACAGGAGGCCATGATCCCTAGTAAATGTAAATAATCTTTTGCTGTTGCTTGACTTAACTTGTTTAAGACACTTTTTACCCCTGCGTGTAATTTTCTATGCGTTCTTGTGTTGGTCTTACTAAACCTTCTTGAAGAGAAAAATTTGCCCCGATGTAAATAATGGACTGTGTTGGATTCAAATTTGACTTTTCAACATTAATTACGAAGCCAAGATTGAACAGGAGATTGTTTGTTTTTCTCGATCTGCTATAAAATTTTCTTTGTTTTGATTTACCACAAACTAATCGCCTAGATAAGCTGCAAGAAGTATGTTTTGAGCCCTTAAATGAGATGCAAAAGTTGCGCAAACCTTTGTAAAAACTCTATGAGCTGAAGTCGGACCAAAGTATCTTTTGGAGGTCTTAAATTTATTATAGGTTTCAAATCGCCCGTCTTTGTCGGGACAAAAAAAATAATGTAAAAACCTTTTTGTCTTTCATTACGGAAACAGTTTCTGAAGCGCCTTTTCCAAAAATCTGATCAATTTCTGTTAAAAGAACCATTAAATCTTTTGCAGAAACATTTGTTTCCCTTATACCTGCCTGTGGAGAAGAAATTCTAACTTGTACCCTTCTTTTATTATTTTTAGAACTAACACATCGTTGGTTATTTTTTCCGAATTTTGCCCAAAAATGTTTCAGTCGACTGCCAACAGGTATCTCCGGTTTCTGACAAAAACCTTTACCCGAAAATTCTAGTCATTTAGTTCTGTTGAAGGCTCGAAAAAAACTCTTCTTTCCGCCATCCTGGTCTTGTTTTCCTGTTGGTGTTCGTCTGAAAACCACCATTACTCTCTGTTTGTTTAGAATTGTTAATTTTGGGTATTCTGAAATTTGAAAAATCAGTTTTCAGAACGTAAGGAGGATTAACATCCTGATTCTGCCCTGAATTTTGTTTCCATTTCAGATGTAATGAATAGGACGCTTTCTGGTTGAGTTCTGATAATAAATAATTATCTGTTTACTGGTATCAGATCTAGATTTAAGTTTCTCTTCAAAATCTTTACCCAAGACACCATCACTAGATAATTTTAAATTCATAAATTTGTCAGAGAGTTCCGCTATTCCTTCTTAACCAGAGTCTAAAAACGTAGCTTTCCTTCTGATAAGATGATGAAAGGGACCTGTACGAGCAGTTTGATCAAAAGATTTCACAGACATAGCAAAAATATCTTTCACCATTTGAATGACTAGATCTAAATTGGGTTCTAGTTCGTTCAGATTAGTTATCAACGTACCTAAAGCCTGTTGTACATAAGCGGTTATAACTAATCCCATTCTGGCCGCAGCTTGACCTTTGACCGCTATGATTTCAAAAAATTTTCTGGATGAGAATAAAGTTTATTAAACTTTGATTTACCAGATGTTGGACCATGCCGTTTACACAAAAGTGATTTTGTGATATCATCTATCTTGGGTAAATCCAAAAATTCAGAAGATTTTAAACTAACAGGTAAACTAATTTTGTACTCATCTTTTTAAGTTGTTAAAGATAAAGGATTATTACAACGCCACGACAATTTGACTTTGGTCCAACACAATACCTCCTACCTCTTTATCATGTTTAGTTTTAACATCGTCTCCAAAAATATTCTGAAGAACGTTATTTTCTGACTTCTCTTTCTCAGAATTGTCAATAGATTTTATTATGTCCTTTTAAAGCAAAGAATATTTCTGAAATCTATTAAGACAATCACGACCTGAACTTGACTTCCCTAGAAACTCATTGTCAGAATCAAAATCTTTATCAAGAGCTGCTCTCTCATCACGAGTTAAATTTAGAGAAACAATGTCACCATTCTCATGACCATTACTAGCATTTTCTGTCAAATTTGTAGTATTCTGAGTTGGTGAATAAGAAAAGTGCTGTCCACCAGAATTGGCAATTTCTTTATCTGTTTCTTCCTGACCACCTGAAGTGACAGAATTATTAGAAACTAGATTTTGTAGGAGTGGTAAAAATAAATCCATACGTGCGGTCACGGACTGCTTTACCGTTGAGATTTCTGCTCTTAATTCTTGTTCTAAACTAGCAGACATCTGAATCATCTTTTTTTCCTCAGTTCTATATTAAGGTTTTGTACTAGCTTTCGAAGTAGAAGCTTTCGTGTTTTCCTGTTTGTCCGCAATATTTGAGCGAGACGAAGACGATTTTAATCTGTCAATTCGTCATCCGCTGACATTTCTTTCGAAAATAAAGGTTCCATCATGATTCTCTGCTCAAAGGGGAAAACGGACATCTCTATAAAACGTATTTAAATTAAACGCTTAACAAGAATAAATCTCGTCAAAAGCTTTCCATTTCCAGGAGAAATATTTTAGCGTGTGAACACTTTTCACAAAGAATAAAGACAGAGATAGTACGGAGGCGTGGAAGTCACGGGAGCGCTTTATTAAAGCGCTTCTCGACGGTGTGAATACTAATAAGGGGGACATAATCCATATGTTTTTTCCAATCAGGTAAGTATTTTGATATTGATACAAAATTATATGGCTGCCGTGAATTATTTCGATTCTTATATGGTAAATAAAATATACAAAACGCCCTTGACTGACGGTATGCGATTTCTGCAAATAACATTGTTACATATAAAAATGGGAGATATGGCATGATTGTCCAGATTAAATGAAAGTCGAATTTTTATTTTTACTGGACCCATTACAACCTTCAATAATGTACATGTACACAACATAACGGAAGCCGTACAAGGCCCCGAAATGTACAAAACGTGAACTTATTCATACATTTTGAACATGATACTACGCCGAATCTATTAATAAAAAATAACTTACAAAAAATAATGACGAATATAATAAAAAATTGACCAAACAGAACCTGTTTAACATGCAGGCTTCGTATTACCACTGAACTTAACATACTGTATAAATTTTATTAGATTCAAATGAGAAATAACGTTGCAAGAGTGCTTACAAGGAGTACGAACGGACAGAAGCTCGGCATTACCATATGTCCTCGAAATGCGTTGATAAAACAGATTTTATACAAAGTAGAAAGTTATATTTTAAGTCTTATTGGGATGTTTGTAAAATCATGGATAGAAGGACATTTTGAATTTGAATGAGGCATTTTGATACGACTAAATAAAAGGATGCCTCAGTAAACCGTGACACTTGATTCACGGTCGGTCTGTCCAAACTATTTGTCTGTTATAC
>JAULBM010353521.1:0-12065 GCA_032357055.1 Geukensia granosissima
TTTAAACTGGAGTTAGAATTTCATTTCAAATTTAACTCGATTGTATAGAATAATTTATGGATTTGAATTAATTGATAGGTAATATATAATTTAAATACCATAAATGACTGAGTTTATGATCATTTTTAAAAGTAAAACACGCGACTTTTACTGTTATTTATTTTTTTTGTGTGTATGGCGAAATAAGTCACATGATTTGCAAAATCTTAATATCGAAACGAAATATATTCCACAAGCTTCAATCTTCGAAACACGCACGTTAGATACCAATCAAGATAGTGTGCTTATTATATTCAACACGCAAATCAACGAAGAAATTTTATACAATGGCCGGTAACGCACACGGCAAGAATGAAAATCAGAACGAACACAAAAAATCGGAATGTTGAGTGGTCCGAAGGCTGTACCAAATCACATTCTAAATTATCTGGAACGAATGTGAAACAGTATCTCACTTAATTCCATTTGATAAGCAGCATTTATCATTTCTAGATACTGCTCCAACAAATTATTTCCAAAAGTAAAAAAATCTTAAATCATCAACAATTATTTTTAAAAAAAACCTATAATAAGTAAGTAATCGACTTTATTGCTCTTCCCTGTAAATTTATACAACCTAAAATCACTTAACATATTCCAACTTATAATGATAACATTGAACATATTTTCTTCTCTTTCAAGTAAAAAAATCTACCAGAGATATGATTTTTAACTGTCACTTATGATTAAGAAATTAACAACAACTGTCCAGAATCATGCGACTGTTTAAATATGAACCTTGTGGTGATGTTTTAAAATGAGATCTTAACATCATCAAAGAGCGAAATTGTATTGCTTTCCTTGAAAAGGGACATGAATATCGTCCTACAGCCAAAGTTAATTGAACAGAATGACGTGATAATATAAAAAAAGATAAAAAGAAATTTCAGAAATATCTTTTAAGAAAAACCCTGACAAATACGTGAATAAAATAATCAAAATTATTACCATTCGTTTGAAACATTATCAAATTCGTCATGAAACGAATTAATAAGATACAAGAATATATCATGCTGTCTCAAGAATAAAACGCAAAATTAAAGAACTTGAAACGTTGTAATTCGCACACTTCCCAAGCTACAAACTTGACAGAACAACTGAATGTAAATGAGCATCTAAATGTTACCATCCAGTTAGAGTCTGCAAAGTATTCAAGTTCTTTATAAAACTCCGTAATAGTCTCGTTTAATTTCTGCTTCTAGTAAATGCAGTACCACTTATGTCTGAATTCTAAACTAGTGTTAAACTACCAATAAACCTCTCATTGTTTAATTCTGTGATAAATGTTACGAAAATTCATCTATCAAGTAGTTTTGAAGTTTTAAAATGCACTTGGTGTTTTTGACCAACTTAAGTCTGTCCAAGTTCCTTTTTCTTCATTAGACAGTCAAGCTTATTCTTCTATTTGTACCATTTTCCACACAAGCTTGTCAGGGAATAGTTTTCATATCAAATCAATTTTTCATTTAAAAATCTAGTTATTTTTCCAAATGCTGCAATAAAAATAATCCTTTATTAACGGAAAATCTTATAAATCGAATTTTTCTTGACAATATTTCTGTACAATTTGACAACCGAGTCTAACTACATTTAGTTGGCATAGTAATGGGCATAAACTCATGTCATTTCAGATTCATTTTTATTGTTATGAATCGGACATTTGAACAAAAATTCAGACAGACCTTTTAAAACAAGATTTAGATGACAAGTTCAATTAATTTTTATTTAAGGATTTCAAGGGTGTGTTGCGCGCAAGACAGGGGATGCTTAACCTGATCTCACTCCTGTTTCGTAAGGGTCTTCGCGGATTCCAAGCCTTTGTTCATTTTTGTTTTCGTTTTATCTTTTTTATGTGTTTCGAATCTGTCTTTTCTCTTTGGACTTCGCACTTTTGATATCTTAATTGAGTATTCTACACTGAACTTAGATTTAAGCTTTAAATAATCAAAAACTAAACAGTTTTAATATTTCTTATATCCTGTCTATATATTTTTGTATTGACATTTGCAAAAAAACGTTTTTTTTCCATTGCATCTTATGATATTTAAACACTTCAACCAACTGGACGTGCTTTTATTTACCCTGTAGTAAAGGAAATCTTGGTGTCCTAATCAATTGATTTGGAGTTTTTAACTAGCAGACAGCAACTGCGAGTTTTCTTTTGAGATCAATACTTTCATTGTTCCTATATTAGATTCAACTGTATTTTGATTGGTATTTGTTTTGAGTATTGATCTGCAGTGTTAAATCCATTCAGATTGACGCAATCAATTTAAGCAATATTCTCCATCAAAAATACGTCAAATCTAAAATTCCACCTTATTTTAAAGATCAGTCTGTACTGTTCATTTTAAATGCCTATACCACACCTGTTGCTGCCAACATGTTCAACTATAAACAATTACTGGTGACCTGAACATTGTCGAAGACATTTCTCTACGAAATGTGTTTGACAAAATATCAAACTTCTGTGAGTCTTATTCCATAAAAATTCCTTATGGATTCGGTCGAGGATTATGCCAGTGGGCAAAGCGCGAAGGAGAGAAACTAAATACCTTTCCGAAGGGGTGAAGGCTGTGAGGTCGTTGATACAGAATACAAAATTACCAATGTTAAATAAGTATGGACAATTTAGGTATGCTTTATGTACATTTCAAGGTGTAACCTCTTACCAGTAGCATTAGAACCGAAACATAATTCACAAGTTAAAAAGATCTATGAATACACACGCCAAATCTTCAGTCTTCAAAGATCCGACTGTTGCCAGACATCTCTCTGAACTTCATGACAAATATGTTGTCATCCCCAGCGATAAAGCCCATAGCAACATGGTCTTTGTTTGTAAATTACACTATATAGACTGCTTGATAAAGAATAAGGCACTGACAGTTCACCTGGTAACCCAACATATACCCCAACGACACTTACCAAAGAATAAATCCTTGGCAATCATCGGTCAGTTTTGTTTTCCTTTGGAATTTCAACTAAAGATGAAGAATATTATCTTCCTTAACTTGACTGGATTGCAAAGCTTCACAAGTGTTCTTACAAGCAACGTTACATTGCAGGATCTGCCAATTGCTCCACAAAACCTCTTTCTAAGACACTTTCAGTTCTTCTATCAGTAGTAAAAAACCGACTCTAGAGTAACTGTGAAACAATCCATTCTAGAAATGTGAATTTTAAACAAAATCCAAAGATCTGTTATAATGCCTAGGTCCCTTTCCTCTTCAATAGCATCAAATATTTGATTTTTCCACCATGTTAACTAGTATTCGACATTCAAAACGCAAAGAAAAATTAAAAGCCGTAGTTCAGCTCTCTTTTGTTAAAAAAGATAACAAACGCATATACAAATATTTGGTTACAAAACTTTCTTTGTTAATAACCACTCTGATTCTAACAAAAAGTACTCTGAAGGAATTCTAAGAAACCTAATGGGCAACAGAAATCATTTAATCTGTAGACAGACAAGACCATGACAAACAAAAACAAACGAAAGACAAGCATAGAACACACAACACTACACTAAAAATAAAGCTTGAGTAACACAAACCCTACAAAAGTCACGGTGAGTTCAAATGCTTTGGACGGGAAAGCAATTTCTGCTCCACTAGTGGAACTACTCAGTAGTCAAAGTCGATATATATCCACAATCGATGTAGGTCACAACCGGTATAGGAACAGATCTGTATTCATGACAGTCGGAAGATAATCATTGTCATTTGTGAAATGTATATTTAGTACCGGTCAACCAAATCATGATGGCGACCGAAAATTTTCCGCCTCTTATCTTTCCCTGAGAAATCCTTTGTTCAGTTGCTTTCTTGTTAGCTGCAAACCTCCATCAATGAAATCTTGATAAGAAGCACAAAGCCAGGAGTGACATATATATTGAGAAATATATACGTTTACTCAGTCTTTGATAGTTTATTTCAAATAAGTACAATTCCGTTCCTCAAAGGGGGAAAGTAATGACACGAGCCAAAAATGATGCTTTCATTCACTATGAAAATTATTCATAAGATATTTACAGCTGAACAAATATATGGTTTGTTTTATTGTAAAATATTTCTGAAGCCAATTTATTTATTTAAAGGGCGGTTAAATTTTGGTAAATAACGATTCGATAAAAATGGTCTTTGCAGCATTTTGAAAACTATTCATAATAAAAGTCGGGGAAATTTTTGGGAAAAGTAACTCACATATGGAACAACCCCTCAAGGAGCTGTATTTTTATAACGTTCAAAATTAGAATTCAAATTGGCATATTATTCAGGTCGTGTTTAGTTATAAGTCTGAAATATAATTTTTTTATTTTTTTTTTTTGTTTTATGAAAAGATTCCTCATTTTAGGAGGCTGCTGCTAAAATGAATAATTATTCGCAAAAAAACACCTTGTCCCCAACCTGATCAATATCCGAATAAACATTAAAATTCGTTTTCTCTCTTCAACATAACAAATTGAATGAAATTTTGATAGGGGTTGTCTTAAAAATACTTTTAAAGTTTTTACATAAACAAATATAGGGAAATCAAGGGGTCGGCCTGCATCCTTGATGAAATCTTTGTGGGAACTTATATAGTTTTTTAACTTAAATTCGGTGTATCATCTTCTTGGCATTTGTTCGTAATCTTCTGGTTTTAAATTGAATCTCAATAAAATCAGTGTCTTTTTTTTGCTGTAATATAAATGTGTGATTCTCGTCATATTTTATGTGATAGTAGAGTTAAAGAGTCAGTTTGTATGTTTTTTCTTTTATGCGTATTCCCGACAAATTTATTTTGAAAAGTTTTTTCCATATAACGAAAAGATTCAAGTGCTTTGTCACATATCCTATTTTCGACCAATTAACGTTAAGTCAAGTCAAGTGTAGATATGTTTAAGACAAAAAATCTGACAGAATATGGATTTTCAACTGACTATTCAAAGTCTCTTTATCTGTAGATCCAATCTCTGGAAAACTTAATGGTCCATTTGTTTTTAGTTTTATACATGTTTCCCGATTTTTATATGGTTACCAATTAATTTAGTGGTGCTTTGTATAAAAATAATGATCTGTGTTTACTTCTATCGTAATGTCAGAATCGAAAAATTTAGTTTACTGGACCTGTTATAAGGGTAATAACTCGTAAAATCGGTTTAATAAGGGGTGAAGTTGCCGGACGTAAAAACGAAGTTGGAGGCATTTGTACTATCAGAGAAAAAATGGATAACCATACAATGGTAGTAGTATTGTATAAAATTTTGTCCATTGATATATCATCCTTGATATATACATCATGGTACAAATTCATTATTGTGGGTGTTTGTGTCTTTTTTATGGGAATTGGATCATCGCATGGTGTCCTTGACGATCTGCACAATTTTTAAGTAATTCTTACCTATCCCATGTTCTTAGATAAATAAAAATTAAATCTTTCAAGACATTTTCCACAAGATCGACATTATTGCGAAAATTGCGTAATGCAGATGCTGTATAAAAATATGTCGCGCGGTGTATCCCCAGGCATTTTTGTATCTAGCAGGACAATTTTTGGGCATCCTGGACGATTTTGGTTCCCCTACATGTTCGACGTTACATTTTTTCTCGCATCCATCTGAATTATAGAACTTACAAATCATCTTTTGACTTTGTTGTTGACATTTACATCCGATGAAATGTCTTGAAATTAACTCTACGTGTACATTTTTAAATCAAGGATTTCTCTTATTATCAAGGATGTTTATAACATCGGATAATACTAAAGACGGAATTGATATCAATTTCTCCACTGCTTGCAAAAATAGTGGTTGATTACATGTGGTTGATTACATGTCTTTACCTGTATTACATGCAAACATCAATTTTTACCAATATCAGACCGTGGGGCTCTGGACATATATCAGTGCAAGTATCGCATGTGATACGGATATAGAATGTACATATAATGTTCTTTCTTTACTAATTATTTCAATGCTAAACAAAACTGGTGATTAATTTTCATTATACTATTATCCATTTTGCTTACATTAAAATGTTAAGAAATTACATTTTGTTTCCACTGAGCTGATGGAATTTTCACGGCACGCAATGCATGTCATGAAACCGGTTTTGAGATTATGGCAGCAACCCTGTTGAGTCTTACCGTATAAGAAGCCAGCTGGGTCTAAGAGGTATAAGGCTAAATAAATGAATCATATTGCCTGTCAACTTTCCATATGATAAGCGAAACATCACACAATTTACCCGACAGTTCCATATTGTGTAATATCTCATCACTTGTATAACCTTTTTATTTGTGTTATTATACCACATGCATGGCATAAAAGGGAAATGTATAGAGATTTATTTGTAAATGAAAACTCTGGTCAAATCCTGTTGTTCTTTTTGAAGAAATTTCTTGAAATGCATTGAACAAGGAACCAGTAGCCCATATCAGGAATCAAAATGGTTCACACATGGGACAATCGTATCCATGGTTTTCTCGTGTTGCAATTCTCTTTCTTAGACAGGTGGTGGAACACACGCGTTTATTCCCGGCAAATTAATTTTCCTTGATAGTAACCATATTATTCATTCAGCATTCAATTATCAAAATTGTGGAAAATTGGACAAATTTGTGGTATTAATTTCTGTAAATAGAATGATTTGAACATAGGAAATGCCGAAAATAGCTGATTTTATTGTTGCCTTTGAAAAATTACATTAACACTTTCAAAACTGAACTAATCTCAAGAAGTGTTGTTAGAGCCCCTTGGAGTCAAAATTGTCAATTTTTTTCGATTTCACCTTTAGAGGTGGCAAAATTTAAAAAAAAAATATTCTTATGCTCTATCATATGCAACAGCCATTGTTGTTGTTGCAAAAAAAACAATGAAGGGGTTTTGACCAAAACTCTAAGCCCCAGAAGTCCAAATGACTGCCCACCCCAGACTAAACTGCCATTTTGGCAACTTTTTGACGATATAGCTAACATCTGATGATCCTGTCAGCAACAACTTGTGTATGTTGCTCTTATTTGAAGAATAGCCACTAGATCTTACTTTCCTTCAGGACCATTACAGTGATATTTCAAGGTGTCTTGGAGTCGCGTTGGGGCAAAACTGAAGAAAAGTTCCATGTATACTTGTGGATACATCCGCCCTGAAAGGTCTAAGATTTATCAATAACATATCCCTGGATTTATCTTTCTAAACAAATACTAACAACATAGTAAAGAAATAATTCTCTACATGTATATTTAACCAATGAAAGAATATTAAATTGAAAAAGATTTTGTGATTATTACTTATAATTGCGTTCAACAATATATAGGTTATTCTAGTGTCAAAACTTTAACAGTTTTGTGTTATTAGTACGAAAAATTACGTAATGATATATCACAATACTCGACTGCAACATACAAATATACTGTTATTCATAACACTATCAGGTACATATATTATTTATCTTTGTTTAGCATATAAAACTATTTTACTTTTATTCTGCGAAAGTTAATTTGGCAAATATAATTATGCCCAATTCAATGTAGAATGTCAAGTTCATTGCCAATAAATGCAAAAAAGCAATCTTTTTAATTAAAAAATTATAAGAAACTGAAGACGAAAAAGATTTACAAGATTTTACATGCATGTACATTTGCAATATATCTTTCTTGAACACGGTAGCTTAAGATCGTCTTTTGAACACCGATACTTTTTAAATATTGAAGTTATCTGTCTATATGTTCCATTCGTTCGTTCGTTCGTTTTCCAACGTACAATAAGAGCATTCGTGGGTTCGTTTGTATTTGTTTTTCACAAAAATAATTTAAAACGAACGAACGATCCTATCGTGCATAGGAAAACGAACGAATCGAATAAATCATTCGATTGTAAACGAACGAACGAACGCTCTTGGCGTATGTGGGAAAACGAACGAACGAATAATAAACGAAAAACGAGCGCACGATTTGTTAAATTGTATGAACAAAGATCTGTACATGGAATAGCTCTGACATAGTTTTATTGCGATGTGGCGGCTTTGTTAGCACATTAGATCTCATTTTGTAATTTGCAATGATAAAATCCAAAAATGATTGAAAGTATTCATTAGATCACCAGATGTAGATCATAGTTTTTAAACGGGGGTTTTTTAATTTTACCCTTCGACATTTTTCTCCTCGTTTACTAATTCTACAAAAGTTGAGAGCAAAGCTCAGGGTCTGGACGAAATCTTAATATTTGAAAGAAACAATTTCATCTTGCCGCAATGGATATCAAAGGCGTGCAAAAGACATGTCGTCGAAGGAAATTATATCGTTCGGATTTTTATTTGGCTATTTACTTATATCCGTACCTGAATGTTTGTTCTAAACCGTTTATGTATTCTGCTCGTACGAGTTATATCTGTACTATACAGTATTTTTTCAAATACCTATGACAATACGTATATAGACTTTTTCACTGATAAACAATATACACATCTATAAATTTTCCTAAAATATATGTAGGCCTGCCTATGTTGGATAAATTTAATATTTTGTCAAAAGCAATTTCAGGATGAGTTGCGCCTTGTCTCCGCTTTGTAGCTCCGCTTTGTAGGTCCAGAGAGTGACATACGTGTCCATAGATAATTTTTCTCTTTCTTTAAGTTATATTTACATTTGATATATATGACACAGATTTATTTACTTCAAACAAGTAAAGAGCTAATCAATTATCAGGATTATTAAGTGAAGGCAAGTCTAAAAAATAATTTTTTTTTGCTTTAGAAGAATTTCTTGGTAAAATCCAAACATTCCTGTATAAAAACAGGAGATGTTATCATTTGTATTATTAAGACCAATAAAATGTATGTTAATTTAACAATGGTTTGTTAGATATGCACACTGGTTATAAAATTTTCCAGTTATTAATTGAAGAGTTTAAAATTGAGAAAAAACTAAAAAGAAGGAGACATGATGTAAAGAAGATTAAAAACAACAAACTCATTATATAATGGTCATCACCTGATGAAAAATTAGGTCCTTACCACAGTTAGTCCATTTTAGTTCAAGATTAAATTTTTGTATTGAAATTCCAATTTCTTTTGCAAACATTGCGTATAGTGTTCTGCTAAATATAAAATACACCACAACATTGTCCTAATAGAATCGAAATAATTCCCCCAGTTGTTTTGTTGTTATTATTTTGTCGAAGACGTTCGTATAATGGTATAAAGCCGTCCGTCCGTCTGTTATATGTCCGCGCACTTACTTGAATGTTCCATAAATTTCCTTTTCTTGAAATTTTAACACAAGGTAAACAAAAATGTCAAGCGCAGTCCGATCTTTAGCAAATATTTCCTTAGTCGTTTCACAGTAATGTCCTTTTATCTGGTAAGAAATTGCAAATTTATTTGTTTCTTCTTATTTTAAATTATTTTTTTTATATAAAGGTGTACATTAAGTCAAGTTTACTTCAAGTGTTGATCCGTCAATCGACAGCGTGGGCTTATCTTAAATATCTTAATGAAAAATTTAAAATTGTGTACAATTTATAAGACCTTAGCAATAATTTTAGGTTTTTACCATAGATTTACCATAAAGGAGGTAATAGTATGACAAAAAGCTTTTTTTAAAGAGAGGTATTTGATTGTGAAAACACAGCCAATCTGATGGTTTAAATACACATTGCCGTAAACAGAGATAAATTGGCAGTGTAAATTTTTGAAAAGGAACAAGGTACGATGGGAACGCTTTTTGTTCCAATTCAAGCATAAAACGAAATAAATCAACGAATTAATGTAAAATGTTAGAAATATGTCTATGATTTTGCTTTATATGAATCCTTTATTATATCAAAACCCGAAGTGTAAACTCAAAAAAATACATATCATATTTACGTTTATAGACTAAACACAGTGTGGTCAATACTTGCATGACCAAAAACAGATTTAAAAGTGGTACTTTTTCTTGAAACTGCTGATAAATACAACAATTCACAAAATTCCGAGATAATTTTCACAATTTATATTGGTTCATTGGAGATATAACATTATATTATAATCCAGTATGCATTTAAGTATTCAAACAAGTATGTTTAAATTATCGTATGAAAATTTAAATTATTGGACCAAAGGACAAGGATCGACAAGCCCATTTTTGGCCCAAGAATTTGGCTAAAAAATGAAAAGTAGCTAATTTCTATTATTTTATATTTTTTGTACTGAATTATGTCTATAAAAAGAAAATCCAACTGAATTTTTAGTTTAATTAGTTCAACAATGGGCACATGAGACATAGAAAATGCTTTAAATGTAAAAATACTAATAAATAATTTATTTGATGCAATATTTAATACTATTTTGTCCATTTTAATATAGATCGCACAAAAATTTCACAACAAAACTTTGCACAATTAGCAAGTACAAATAATTGGTTAAAATATTTTCGTGATGTTTTTGTGCGATCATATCTATTTTGAACAAAACAACTCGAAAAAATTGATATTGTGAGCCATCAAGGTATCCTGTCCTAAACTGAGCGGTTTTCATTGAAAACATATTTTGGATAGTTTTTATTGCGTGATTTCGTTCATCAAATAGGAACATTGTTGTTTACTCTTGACACCAATTGTAAAGTGAATAAAATATACTACTGCCTCCTGTTATTTTGTTATGATCCTAACGGCGTTAAATAGTTTTCATTTGTTCGAACGTGAGTTATGTGATATATGCTTTTCCATTTGTGTATATGTAGAGTTGGCCGTTTTGCAGGCGTCTTGTCCACTTGTAATAATAATAGTTCATTTAAGGCAACAAGAAACGGAACTATAGATTAGAAATATATGGAAAGAAAGCTTAAAACATTTATCTCAAATGGTCCGGTTGTTGTCCGTTATCTTAAAATAGCATATAGAGGTAATATATGAATCTAACTCTTAAAATCAGAGTAAAATGAATAATCGGACACCACTTCAACCATTGCGTAATAATATAACAGATGTTACGCAAATAGTACAATAATAGGCTAACGAATATGATCATCAATATGATTAATAAATACAAAAACAATTATGTCCGGCGGGGTAAATAATCAATAAAGACAATTATTGAGTTAAGTTAAAAATGATTAATTCAAATTTTTACGCCAAAGAAACTTTAAACAAGAAATTTAACGTAGTTGCCTCCCCGGTTGAATGGCGGTGTACAGATGAAAACATTGAACATGAAAACTTAACCAAGAAGGTTTGTGACTTTATAAAGTCCTCTCATGCAGTAAAAATGGAATAATTGCTTTACAGAAATTGTGATCTAGCCGTAGCTTTCCCAGAATCCTGCTAAGGTTCAGATATCCAACGAAAATGACAAAATTCAAATGACCCGCTAAACTTTACAATACTGCATTATAAATCTGTATGCAGTTACCACAGTGATCTGGAGTCACTTACAAACTTATTTGCTTAAAAAAGAATAAATTCAGAAATATTCATTCTGTAGGCTTGAAGTTACTCTTTTGGCAGTGATTCAAGTCCTAAATTAAAATTAATAGCATATGACGTAAATATTTGAATTCATGAGGTTGGTACCCAGTTTGAAACAATGATATGGGATAGCTGAGCTCTAAACAGTCAGAAATTTATTGGACCAATACAAAATATATGAAATTCATCCCCCCCTACAAATTAATTTTGTGTGAAGTAACAATCCAGTATATTGCAGTATTTCTACCGAAAATGTTATATTCTTGTCAAAAAAGTCAAATATACCCTTTCATTTTGTCAAAATGACGAAAACTATACAAAAAAGAGGCTCCCAGGAGCCTGTAATCGCTCACCTGGTACGCAGTTGCCAAGTAAAAACTTAAAAAGAACTAAGTTGGGCTGCCTAAGTTGGTAATTGGATGCTATTCTGAAAGAGACCTACCTCAGAATCATTTCTCGTAAGTTTGGTTCCAATTGAGCAAGTAGTTCAAGACTATTAATTTTTCATGAATTTCCTAATAAGTCCTATGGAAAACTGAGACCGCCATCTTGGTTGGTGGGTAGGGTAATCCTACAAAAATATTAAGGGGACCCATGT
>JAULBM010353532.1:0-12065 GCA_032357055.1 Geukensia granosissima
TTCAAAGTTAAAATATATGATAAACAGTATATGATATGAGGTTTTCCATACCATACCCCATATCAACCCGAGACACCAATATCGACCCGAGAGCTTTAGGATAGGATGATTTTCTTAGATATGCACTCAGAAACAAGAATTGTAAATGACCCTATGTGAAATTTTCCGGTAAGAACAAACACATTTTTGCAACATTTTCTGTATAATTTGGCTCTGCTCAGATAAGAGATTTAAAACATGTAAATATTAGATTTAAATTTGCCAATTACAAACAAGAATTCCCGGAACAAAATGAACAAAAATTATGAAATATCGTCTACCAATGGTTCATTATAAATTTCAGTTTATTTTGCCTAGAGGTTACAAAGGAATTGATGTTTGAATAACTACCAATCAGAAAAAAGGATTTACTATGATGCCATTTTAAATAATGTTAAGAAAGTTTGGTCATCAATAGATGCGTTCTATAAAGATTAAGTTTATTTTATTGTGTCGTTTAAGTTTAGAATATTAATTAATCAGCATATCAGAAACGAGTATAACCTTGGCAGTCTTGTTTGTAGTCGAATCTGAATGAGAAACATTCTACAGGACCTTCCAAAATTGCTTGCAACCCGGTTGATTTCCTTTGCTGTTGTGATCAGTCGATTAGAAACAAGAATTGCACGTGGCACCCATGTCTCTAGACCAATCGATAAAAAACGTGAAGACCATGTACATGACCTTTGCAGAGGGAAAAGACTCTGTTTATTTAGATTGTTTTTGTGTTCTGATGTTTGTTCTAATTAATTGTCTTTGAATTTATATCCAGATTTCCAACATTTTGATCGTGAGCAGTGCTGACGAGTAGATCAACATTGATTAAAAAAACAGCAAATCAGGGCAAACATTTGACTGTGGCGTCATGTTTGTAGTCTGATCAGAACGAAATGAGGAAGCTTAGAAAGGTGCATTCAATTGATGCTTCCTGTTAAGTTTGGTTCCTTATCTCCATTTACAATGTTTTAGTTTCAGGGGAGAGGGTATTTTAAATAAGTCGGTCATAAACAAGATTTACCAGTGGCAGTCATGCCTACTTAGTACGACCAAATCGAAACAAGGAAATGAGGAAACAATTCTGTAAAAGATCTTCCATAAAAGCTTCCATTGGTTCCATTTACATGTAGCCTTGTGGTTTGAAGTAAAATTACATTTTAAAATCAGAAACATGAATTGCATGTGACAATCATGTTTTCTGGTCGATCGGGACAAAACAAGGAAGTTTGTTAAGGACCTTCAAAATATAGATGCCTCTGTCAAGTTTACCTCCATTTGGCCAAGTGGTTTCTGGTGTGAAGATGATAATGTAAAGTTTACGGACGAAGGGCGGACAGACAGACTAAGTACGCCAAATGACGACTGAAATCACGTCGCCTTTTGTAAGGTTAACTAAAAAGTACAAAAAGTAGTTCCATATCGATCGTTCGCTCAGTGACATTTTACACGCAGTATTTCCATTTCCTTTCACTTATGTTTTTAATCATTTGCGGTAGATGTCATTAAACTTCTCGTGCCAGTAACCCTACTTGACCATGCAATTCTTTATCACTTAGAACTCCGCATCCGAATGAGAAACGAGGAACACTACACTTTTTATACGGAGATAATTCATTATTAAAAGAATTGTAAAAATGTCTAACCAATGTATATGAGATTGATTTCTCTTTTTAAAATATGTTTTGTTGAAGTTCTTAGGTTAACCTTTCGATATTTGTTAACATACATTTTGGTTGTCTGTGTTATGGACAATAATATATCTTTACTCCTCTTTGTATACTATTAAATTGATTTTTACGGATTACCCTATGCCGACATGTAGGAGAAAAAACACTAATTCATCTCTTTAACATTTTCAACTATAATCGAGAATGTTAAATTCGCCTGGCCCTTTTATCTTAACTTTAACTTGGCAAAGACCATATATACAGCGATTTGTACATGTCTTGGCTATCATCTCACAAAAATTCATAATAGGTTTAAAATTTTCTAGTGAAACGCTGTCTCCCATGGCGAACCCCTGTTAATTTTTCTTCCTGTAAAACTTTGTTAGCGACGCGTTGTTGGAACATGCCGCCATATTCAAAATCCCTCTTTAATCTGATCAAACCTGGGCTCAAATTCATCCCAAGACATCTATCTTTCATATTAAATATCTCTTATTTAAATTCATCAACTGTTCTTGAAAATACGGCGTCCTGAATGGCTGAATGGGACTATATTGTGTATTTTAGCACTATTCATGCGTGTGTTCTAACTTCCAGGGTGAATTGGTGGTTTGACACCTGTATCTCAAGCAAAAGATTTCCGTATCGCAGCACTAGAAGTCGAACACGTTTGACCTGATTTTATACGTATATGTGAGGACAAGAACTACGAGCACTGTCATAAAGTAGCTTATCACACCAACATTTGCTTGTAATTTCACAGACGTAAACAATCGTTTTTATATATAATATTAATAATAAAGATAACATTTATAAGTTTTAGGAGTCCTCCCGTTATCTATATAACAAATCTTAAAGGAGAAGACCATGTTTTTTGAAATTTATAAATGTTAAAGCTTATTGGTCAAATGGTCATGAAAATCAAATTAAAAAATATGAATCTGCTCTTTTTACTATTTAAATCGCTGTTTTAAAATAAAGGTTTTTGAGTTTACCGCGCCAAGGTGCGCCGTCATGATTGGTATATTTGTGACGTCACGAAGTCGGTTTGTGAAGTGAAAGTAAATAGGTAAACATTTGATAACCGCGTATGATGTCTGGAGATAGTGAATTTTGGGACTTGCTCTGTATAATTTCGAGTCGGATTTTACAGAATAAGAGATCAAGGCGCTTCGTAGTATGATGTCCGAATGCAGTAACGGAGGAAGATATCTGCAGCTCGAAGACTGGTGTTTTTGTCACGAGTGTGAGGAAATGGATACTGTCGGCACTTTTTTGTCGGATTGGGGATGACAAAAACTTTTCGAACATTTACCTTTTTCATTTGTGCAGTTTAAAGCCTGACAGGATGGCATGATTTTAAAATGAACTAGTTAAAAATATTTACGAATTAAATTATTTTTTTACATGTCCAGCATCAGTTACAAACCGACTTAGTGACGTCACACGCTAATCGGAAGCTATCGGCTGTTATCAATTAAATTATCACCATCAATACCTTACAAGAAGGAGAGTTCTACAAGATGGCTATCTACATGTAATTTGAAGATTTCGATTTTTGCACAGCCTTGTGCATTTTATGCAAGGACTTTTTGTATTTAAAGTTATTTATTTTTGTTAATATAGGCATGATTTCATATTATTATTACAAAGGTGGTCTTTCCCTTTAATTTAAAGCATTCCGGTTCGTTCGCTGCTCTCACTGGCCATATAAACTTGCAACCTTACGAGTTGCGGTAGATATTCGATGCCATAGATCTATTAACACACGTCCTAGATTAAAAGAGAATTGGCATTTTAATTCCCATGTTCTTGACTTGATACATTCGACATAACACCAAATTTTAAATTTTGAAATGTTTTAAAGAAATGGCAATCGTTCGTTCAGGTTTAAATTAATTAAAGTTTTATACGGAAGAACAAAATCATTGATAGGTTTTATAAATGGATTTTAAGCGTTTTGATTCGTTTTAACAAATTTTACATGTATAATACGATGGACATTTACAACCAAAACAGCACATTTTTCTTAATTTAAGGGGATGCATATATATACTGTCAACAAGAAAAGCTCTGGTTGTGAAGACCCATTTTGTACTGTTACGCAAGGGGCAATAAGGTTAGTAAAAAGATGTCATATCACATTTCAAGCACATTTTCAACGGGAAATATTTTTTAGCTATATGTTATATATAAAGCAGTGGAAAACCCAAACTCTCCTGGTTCCAAATTTTGCCATACAGCTGTTTCTGTTTAATGAAAATTTGTTTCAGTATGTAAAGTAGTGATTATAAAAGGCAGACATTTATTTATAAGATAATTTTCAATCAGTTCTCTTTCGCGGTTGCATACTTGGCGAGATTGGGTCGACTCCGTGTTACAGACTAAATTACATCTATGTACCATTTTTACAAATATTGGACAGCTTTTCGCAATTTGGCTCTAAAAGTAAAATAAATATAAGGGAAACAGCTTTATTCGTTTCAGTTGCTTAGTTTTGGCAAAACAAAATATAAATCGTATGACAAAGCTTTCAAAATAGACTGTGACCAAAATAAAAGTTTGCAAATACCTTGAATTCGTTTTAAATTTAATCCAGTTTTACAACTTCCATAGCAATTAGTCTAGTTAGGACCAAACAATAGCAACCCTGTAAAGTTAATGCTATAACCAACACAAAATATATGAAAAGCATACAGCTGAATCCATTTTAAGATATCGGCAAGAGCAAGGGATAACTTTCTTTATGTAAGTTTGTTTTCTTAGCTTCATATAAATTCCTAATTACATTCATTGTAGATTTTTCAATTCAGAAATCCAAAAATTTGCCAATAAGGATCAATTAGCAAAGTAGAAAAGATACAGGTTATTATACTGAAATACTAAAAATGTGTAAGGTTCAAAGAAGACTAAACCTAGCTAATATCTAAACGATTTTTGAATAACCTTGAATTATTCTAGTATCATTAGTCACATATTATTAACGACCTTCAGTATAAATTCACCTGTTTGATGAATATTTATACAAAGTAGTTATTTGCAGTAATCGAACAAATGTGGAATTTTTCGACATAGTATATTCTGTGTAAAAGTTATAGTTTACAAATACTGTAAACTTAGTAACTTCAAAGGGTAAATATTAAAAACTATAAAATCTTGGGGATTAGACGCAAACACTCCTGGCTATATCATTTTATAGATTTTTGTGATTTACTGTGATAACGTTTGCTTACATTGCAGAATATGACTAAGTATGTCAACACAGGCACACCCATAATTGTTTGTTAATCACATGAACGTGCATTAAATAATTGTCTTCTTTGTCCTTCACTTACCCAAGGTCAGTACTTTCTCGATGAAATATGCCTTCATTTACAAATAAAACTGACGCTCACGATATTAACTATTGTCGAAAGCACATGGAAACCCGAACAAATCATTTTAAAGGGTTATTATTTGCCAATTTACAGTTTTTCATGCGGCAGTTAAATTCAGTAGTTTAGTATTTTACTTGCTTAGTACAAGGGTTGTTAAGCCCTAAAATTTAATTTCTGTATTCAATACAGTTTTTTTAAAAACTGTCCATAAAATACTAAGAAATTATTTCATGTGATATAATATTTGATACTTTTTGCCAATTTTGATATAGATCGTTTGAAACATCAGAACTAAAATTTGCACAATAAAGGCATACGAGTCGAATATTAAGTTACAATGTAAAATATCTTCAAGATATCCGTGTGTACTCTAATCTTTTTTTAACAAAACCCCTTAAAAAATTGGCATTTTTATAGAGAACGTAACATTCTTGGTGACACTGCTTTTCTGTCGAAATTATGACAATTATATAAGTATAAGTAATTAATTATTAAAAATTTATTAATTAAAAATTATTTTTACAACAAATTATTGTTTTTGCCATAAAATCTTAAATTTGGGCCAGAGTATCTACTTCTACTAAGTATGGGATAAACATGTTTACATCTAAACAGGTAATTATGTGTATATCTTATAAAACAAGGTGATATTACCTGTATTTGAAGGTATAATTGGACGATTATTTACCTTTTATGAAATTCTAGGTCCGAGAAACCACTCTATTGTTCCCCGCTGAACAACCCTACCGCCCCTCCCCCCCCCCGAACAACTGATAAACTTATAAAATATAATTAAAAAAATATGGCCCTCTTATAAGGGAGAAATCCATATTGTTCAACCCTCAGAGTTCACAAACCTGGATGTCTCTTTCAAAACTGTGTAAAATATATCTTATAATTAATAGAACAAAGGATGAATAGAAATATTCGACACGATGGACAAGAATATACTAGTGTTGTATTGCAGATACATTAGTTCGACAGTTTTCTGAATATTAAAAAGGCAACAACTGTGAAATGATGAGAAACTAAATAAAGCGTTCATTCAAATTCAAATGCAGTTTAATTTTAAATGTTCTCAAATTAAAATAAAAATAAATAGTAGGATAATTCACCAACGTGTCTGTTCGAGTAAATACCGATTTTGACTTATTTTAATCTGTGCTTGTGATAGATTTTTGAAAGAAAATAGACCCATACTGAGATCGAAATGACATAAACAGAAAGAGATAAAAACATTGGAATGCATTATATTTTTTCAAATATGTGTCTCAGTATTTTTCAAATTATATGCAAAACGTGGTTTAAAATGTTTTTAACACGAAAATTATTTGACGCTATTTATTTTGTTAAAAGACAATCAACTCTTGAAATAAAATTTATTTTGTTGAATGGTTGACACCTTGACATTAAATACAAATCGGGAAACTCTTTTATAATGTCCATAAGAAAATTTCGTAAAAATCATTTGTTCTTATACTGCACGAAGCATTTGTCTTTTTGAGGAATGCCTCTCTCAAAATATTTTTTCTCCCGTTTGTGAGAACAATAATATTTTGCCATTCTCCTTAATACAATAAAAACTGTTTTCAACATTATGATAAGGAAAATATTGTGATTTTCACATCCTAACTCCAGTCAACAGTTCGTGCCTTATTTATGGAAATGCCTAACCAGAATTTCAAACACAATATAGATTAAAAGAGAGTCAATTACTTACAAGGTAAATCAGCATAATTATAACATACTGTTGTTTCTAAACCAGAACAATATTTCCATAATCCTCCATAAGACAGATGTCCAGATAACTCTAGATAATACCAGTATGGTGCTGCTAAACCAATCAAATCAAACAAGAGAGCCACAACTGTCACAATAAAACACAGAAAGGCAAAAATACGAATTCCGACTACTTGTTCCACCATTTTTTAAGCATTTGCTGTAAATAATTGTTGAATGATAGTGTAGAAAAGGTCAAATATTTAGCATACTTTACTGTTTCGATTAAAAGAGAAGATGAACATGTTTTTATATGAGCAACGATACATTTTGTTACTACGTTACTGTATAGGAGACGCAAGCATGTAGGATTTACGACAACCATAAAACCGAAATGTGAAATCTAATAAATTCCTTACAATGAAGTGATTACAAAGCTGCTCTTTATAAAGATGAAATTGCTAACACAGTTCAGAAATATTCACAACCTTGTCGGTGTTGCTTTAAAATACTCTACTAAAACATTCGGTACTTTTCGCCGATAGATGTATAAATGTCATTGACAAATCCGAATGTTTTTTTCTTATTTGTATTGTAAACCAACAATAATTTTTATAGTTTTAGAACAGCTTTATAGGTTGTTTCCCACAGAAACATTTTAATCGTTTTGGACAAGTTTGTCCGAGGTTTGAATTTTAACATATCAGACCATTCATTTCATAACTTTCAAACATGGTTAGTAATGCAAATTACCTTTAAACGGCAAAGTTTTCTGTTGTTCATTCTTATTTAACTATTTCACCCACCCTTTGGCAAAGTTTTTACCGCCATTTAAACAAACTACATAAGAAATCAGATATTTCTTCTTAAAACCATTCATTTCATTTTGTAGAGTTGCTCATTCTCCACTCATTTTCAAATACTTTTATTTCAATGAATTTACATTTCTATATTTTGTTGTCCCATATAAGTTTGTTTAAATGCAGCACAATATTATATAAATTAAGGTCGTATATTAAGGGGAATATCCAGATTTGTCGACATGAAGGGTTACTGTTGTTTTCCTGTGGTATTTACCCCAAGGGAACCAAGCCTGAGGGTTGACAAATCTGTTTATCTCCCTCAACAGAGGAACATTATTGTTTTATTTTTTCCCAGTTTATCGGTTGTTCTGCGAGGAACAGCAGAGTTGTTTTCCGGAACGGTGGTACAGCATGGGACAATATAACTCGAATAATTCAACGCCCTCTATCGACTACATCGTTATGGAGTGATCGTAGTGAGCGTAATAAAAGACTGGATTATTCGGGTTATGGACAATAAGGTTGTTGCCCGGATCCATGGATTTCATCAAAATGAACTGATTAGTTTTATGATCACAAATTGGACAAATTCATTCTACTAAAAACCTTCAAATACAGAAAAAAATAATAAAATGGTTTTTAAGTAGAAGTTTTATTGGAATCTTGACATAGCCGCATTGCATCTGAGAGCTTTCTTCTTTTATCTTAATTAAGATGCCTCTGGAGACCAAACAGAATTTTTTTTGATTATAGCAAGACACGATATTGAAAAGTCCAAATTTGAAAAATACAAGCATTGGCGGATTTTATGGTTCGGCAAATGTTTTAAATGCTGCTAGTGTCTTGAAGTATATCTACCTTATATCGACGGTTTTTGTTGTCAATCGAAACCCAAATCACGATATTGTGGTGATGATTTCCGGCAAAGACACTTACTTGACAGATTACTAGTGACGTCAGCTAGACTTAAACACGATGTTGATGACGATGTAGATGTACAAAATAACCACAGTCCTCCATAGTAAGTTGTGAGCCAGTATCAATATAATACCAATATGGTGCTCCTAAACCTATCAAATCAACTACAAACGATGTAATGGCCAAGATAAAAGCCACAAAAGAGCGAATAAAAACTCTGGCTAACTCCATGGTCAACTCTTCATTGGTTGGTGAGCACGTTAAAAATGACAAAGATATATATATGATCGTCCTACACCTTAAATGGCCAGATATGTTATGTAATGATCTAGAAACCAAATATTTTAGAAAATATTTGGTTTGAATAAGGATCATGAATGCATCATAAAGTCTGATAATTAGCCAGCTGTACTATTTGTAGAGAATGGGTATATACTTATGTATCGCAAACGTCATTGCTGTCCTAGTAATGATATTCGCGATACAAATAGTACAAGGTTAAAATAAAGATACTATCAGGAATGTTTTTTTCTTTATCATGTGGCATAAAACAAAGTTATTGTCATAGAAAAAACCGTGAACTAATTCTTCAACCTATTCACCTATTCATCCCACCTATTCATGGTATTAAATTTGAGCGGTTTTATGAAATGTCACATTGAATGTATGAGGGATATTTTAAAAGGAATCGACAGAAAACCGAAAGGCCAGACAAAAGTGGTTATTCGACAGACGCGGCAATCTCGAGAACACGAATAAGACAGAACATGACATTTAAACATGTAAAAATAAACACAAATCTATGTACAATACGGACCCTACTAAAAAAGAGAGGTCCGGAATGGTAAGCATTTTCTGCCTCTTTAAAGACGTCGCCGCACTGTCCATTTTCCAATCTGATATTTTTCATTAAAAACCGGGTATTGGTGGAGTAGAGCGCGTGCTCTTTCAAGAGTTTATCGAATGTGGTTCAACCCCGGATTTTTCACTAGGTCCTTAATGTCCATATGAGAGTGTTGTATTTTCGGTTGTGTATTGCCTTTATCTTGTTTTCGGATTTTCCGTATACTTCGAATTCTCTTTTGATTGACCTTTCGAATGGTATTTTATATCATAAATATAAAATCAAATTTTCATAATAATTTTTCACTGAATCCTGCCGGACGTTCGTGTTTTGATTGACATCTTAGCGTAAGAGTTTCAGGTTTGTAATCTGTCCTTCAAATTTAAACTAGCTTTCAGACAAGCCGAGTACATTTTCGAGGACAGTTCATCTTGTTATCTCTTGTTTGATTTGTAATTTTTTGCGTACAATGAATCGATCACATAAGTATAATCTTATGAAGTTGATTTTAAAGTTTGTTTTTATGTCGTTTTCTCACACCGTTATCCCAGGTTAGATAGATGGTTGAGTACTCATAAACATGTTTAACACCTTCACATAATCCATGTGCCTTTGCAAGCTGGGAACCTGTAATCAATTGGATTTCATTGTTGTTTTATTTACATGTAAGTGTCACATGTTAGGTGTTACATTTTTAAAAATATAATCACATTTTATCTTGTGGACTTTGATAGATTGCTTTAGATTGTGGATATGTGTTCATTGTTGAAGGCCTTATGACAGCTTGTAGATGTCTGTATTTTATATGTTTTTAGTGGTTGTCTCGTGGACAATAATAACACATTTCCTTCTTATAATATATACCTTCGGTTTTATCTGGCTCTCTCGATAATTTTACATTTCATTAAAAAATAGAGTTAAATATATTTATCCAAGAGTATCTTGTGCATTCATAACTTGAATCATGATGGTGAACATTCCAGATTACGATAAAAAAAGGTGTTGTTTTAGATGAAGAGGAATTTACTGCAGAAACCAACCTTTGACAAAAATATCCAGGGCTACTTCTAAAAGTTATTCAGATTGATCTGACAAAAATATCTGGTAAACTCCATGTACAAATAAGGTGAAAACAAAGCATGCAAAATTGAAGGTATCTATAGGGATATTCTTGTTTTAACAACTTCTCTGACAATATTTCACAATATTTATACGGCTTTAAATAATGTAACTTTGAACATGTTTAAATCTTATAACTTTCCCTTTGTTAATGTTTGACGACGTTTTTAAGGTTTGTCATATAGGCAATATCGAATTTTTTTCAAACTACTAGTATAATCAAAATCCTCACCACATTTGCTTACTATTGTTATACAATTTACCAACTTCGACAAATTAAAATAAAACAAAATAAAAATCAAATGGAGACATTGAAAGTATAAGTTAATTTTAATACCATTGAGATTATCTTAAAGTATTTGATAAAAGAAACGTAACCTTAATAACAATAAATTTTAACCCATTAATGTGCCAGAAAACTATGAATTGTTTTTCATATGAATAGGAAGACACACGCGACTATTGCTAATCCAGCAGAAACTATGACGAAGGCAAAGGCAAAGTGTAAGTTCTCCGTTACTGTTGAGGAAGCTTCAGCTCCGTATACAATCACTCCAATTATTATCACCACCGCTGAAACGAGAACAAGAAATATTACTGTCCTACAAACTAACAATGAATACTAAAATGTAGTAAATGCTATAATAAACTAAATATTTTAAAATACCATTTAAGATCTATTGTTATAGAGGTGACAAAAGGGGTCATTATTAAGAGTGGTGATAAAAGGCATCTTTTAGGGAATACAAAAGATATATTCACCTGTCAATCCTTTCTTTTTTCTTTGCAATATTTATCAATGTTTCTTTTATTTTTAAGTGATGATATTTCCAAAATCAGGATTAGATTTTATTATTTGTGTGGTGTTTTGCTATATGAATATGAATATGAACTGACATCAAGCAATTTCAGCTTCATGGTACGTGTAGAAGTGAAATATCAACAATCATTTTTCTAAATATTTTTCTAAAAACTTTTTTCCTACAACACCATTTTTTTCTTCTGTGTTTCTACGGTTCCGAAGATGCTATTACATGTACAATCACTTGGCCACACAGTTTCAGTATTTATTTTATATTTTTACATTTAGCCAAAACGTTAGAAATACTCTTCAATTTGTTTTAAAAAAGTAAGTATGTTGAAACTGAAACATGTACAAACCTGCAGATATGAGTAGAGCTATGACGATATACTTCAGGAAAAGTTTAGTCGTCAGACAGAACAGTCTAATCATCAGTACAACGACTGCTCCTATCAGAAGTAACAACCCGATAGTCTCCATTGCTTGCACTGCCTCCAACCATGCTGAAATCATGAATCGTTTCTTTGTTAAGTTTAGAGATAATATCATTCATATTCGTATATAAAGGGAGATGAGATACTTTATTTGTGTCTGTGCATAGAACGAACCTGGCCATGGATTTCTAAGGATTTTTTCTGTTCTTTTATGTGGCTGTGCTACATGTAGAAGGTTTATTGTTGTCGCATATAAAACGCCTCGGTGTTGTAATGGTTAGCGTGCTCGCCTCGAGTGCGGAAGGTCGTGGGCTCGATCCCCGGCCGGGTCAAACCAAAGACATTA
>JAULBM010353543.1:0-12065 GCA_032357055.1 Geukensia granosissima
GAGTCGCCTGATTACAGTCCGAACAGACACATGGCCCCCGAAAGGCAAACCCGCACGTAAACGACCAGCTGTGGTAAAATTATCCCTCCTGGCACGACGGGCTATGAGCCTATCCTCTCTTGGGGAAGTTTTGTGGGGCATACCAGATCGCGGATCCTCTACTGTCCCTTTTGCTTGAAAACGACCCATAAGACGGCCAATCACAGAATGGTGCACACCAACAAACTGTGCCACCCTTCTGTTGTTTAAACCCGTCTATGACATGCCAACAGCTTGCCATCTTTCCGCTAAACTTAATTTTCGCCTAACCATTACTTTTCCAAAAACTATGCACAATCTAAACTTCTACAACTTAAAATTGACAAACATGCCTTGGGTAATTACGTATCACACTAACTGAAAACCGGTTTATACACAACACAACATAATCGATTGATGACGTATCACATGTCAAATTGAAGTTTATGTTGAGAAATATGTGGTCGCAAAACTACATGTTATAAATACAAATTTAAAAAAAATATTAACAAAAGAAATAAGGTGGCGCTTAATTTTTGTCAAAGTGTATATTTGCAAGAATTGGCTGTAATCCCACAAAAAATCATGATAGTTTTGAAGTCTCCTAGCTAAACGCTATCTCCCACGGCAAAGTCCCTGTTAAAAAGCCATTTTTACTTTTTTGGAAACCGGGGTAAGCAACGCGTTGTTGGAACATACTGCCATATTTCAAATCACTCTTAAAACTAATTAAACGTAGGCGCAAATTTATCACAATAAATCTACTTCCAGATAAAATTTAATTTATTAAAATTCTTCAACTGATTTTGAAACCTGAATGGGACTATATTCATAAGCCATTAAAGTTTCAGGCAGTCCTTGTCCGGAAGAGCCAGTACGCCTAAGAGACCCACACCCACCATTACATTCATGTCCATTAATCTGCATTTATGATTACAAGGTTATTATTGGAGTAAAATGCAAAGTGGCCTATCGGCGTGAAAGGAGCCTACTTGGGTCCCAGGTGGACCTTCGTATAAAAAGTTACTGCAATAAAACATCAACATTTTAACTGTTTTTGCAACAGTTATAATAAGCTGTACCAGTTCTAGAACTATTGCCCCGGTCAACAGTTTTGTATGTTTTGTGGCTAAATTTCTAATAGCTGATCACGTCATGTTATCAGTTCTAATTTGACAAAGGTATTACAAAACAGTTATAGACTGGATCTTCGGAAAACAGCTGTTTTTTTTAACCCTTTGTTTGAACTGTTGACCTCAGCCCACATCTTCAGTCCTCGGGTCAAACAAACTGCTACTGACCCAAGTATAACTGAACAATGTCATTGCCTTTACAATTGTGAAGACGTTGTTGCTGTCTCATAATGGGGAATGCATTTTACCGCAACAGTTATTCCGCTTCTTTTGGAAAAATATCGGCTTGAAAGAATTTTTGTCAAACAATTTTTTTAGAATAAAAACTATGTCTTCAACGCGTATTTGCTTAAGTTCAAACAGATATTAAAATTGAATGTATATCTTTTGTTAATCTTTATAGATTAATTCTTGTTACGACGTGATCTTTACACATTTGTTTGTAGAATGTAGACAAGTTTTGTTCCAAGATATATGACGACAGTGACATATCCTTCCTTCCTACCAATTGACGCCTTCTGTGCTATTTCTACAAAAATTGGGCGCCATTTTGAAAAAAATTATTGCCGCGATACCATAGACAACCACCATAAATTTGACATAGAGACTTTATGAATTAAAGCTATCATATTTTGCATATCATAGTTGTGGATCGGCAGCCATGTCCCCCAGAATGTGAATTGTACTGCGAGTTTGGAAAAGAATTAGATGAAAACGGTTGCCCACTTTGTAAATGCAAACCAGGTAATATTTATTAACACCTTCAAAAATCTCTTTCCATGAATAAATAATAGTTTATTACAAGAAGGAGAAGAGTTTTATCTCTAATTAAGTGTTGACCAAGAGCTTTTTCTTTGGTGCCTATCCATTTGCCAAGATGTCGGCTGGAGACTAAGTTTCATAATGTAAACAATGGGAAATGCGTACAAAAGACTACCTTCAGATAACAGAGATGAAAGTTCCTGATCAAGTTTTGATTTAGCTGTAAATGTGGTACCAATCTGCCATCAAAGATCGCTTGAAGCTAATTAGAGAATGGATATTTAGTTTAGTTCAAAAGGCTACTGAAATCCAATGTAACAGTTTTATGACACCTTGAGAAAATACTGTTTGTTACGAAATTTACGGATTTATACACATAGTTTGTATCTTTTAGACAAGTTAGACAAGTTTTGTATTAATATATATATCACCATAGTGAGATATATTTGCGATAGAGGCTACATGAACTAAAACTATTGTGTTTTGTTTTGCTTATTATAGCATCTCAGCCGGAGCCATCATGTCCACCAGAATGTGACTTGTACTGCGAGTATGGTAAAGAATTAGATGAAAACGGCTGCCAACTTTGTAAATGCAAACCAGGTAATATTTACTAACACCATTCAATAGTCTCCTTCAGTAAATAAACTATGTTTTTCTTGTTTAGTACAAAACCACATTTCTCGATCTTAATCCGAGATTTAGTTTATTATTAACTCCTGGGAAATACATTTAAAAATACTCCCAGAGTACAACTGAATGAAACCAATCATGATCGAGTGTTGACAAATCGTTATACTTGTGTACTGATCTGCCTTCAAAGATTTCTCCAAGGTTAGGGATTGGATATTCTGTCTTTAATGAATATTAACATTTATTTAAATTTGAAATTCTTTGCAACTGTTGTGGGACACCTTGAGATAATACAATTTTTAAGACTGGATCTACACATAGTTTGTACCTTTCAGACGAGTTTTTTTTCAAGATATCTCTCAAGTTATATATATTTTGTGATAAATGATACATGAATTGAAACAATTAAATTTTCAATATTATAGCACCGGGTCCGGCGCCATGTCTACCAGAATGTGAATTGTACTGCGCGTATGGTAAAGAATTAGATGAAAGCGGCTGTCCACTTTGTAAATGCAAACCAGGTAATAATTATGAAAACCATTCAACGATCTTCTTTCCGACTAAATTAAAGCTAGTTTGTTTATTTTCTTTAAAACTACATTTTCTTTATTTTTGATAATTTGAAGTGTTAAAAAGACTGAATGGTTGAATGGTGTTTCACGTCAAGTGAAAAATGTTTCATGCATATTTCCAGGTAATATTAACACTTTCTTTAAAAATTATAAATTGTCGTTACAATAAATCTATATTTTATTTTTTTGATAAATTGAAGAGAAAAATCGAAATCACTTTAAGTGTAAATCAGGTTAGACTCAAAACAGTTGTTCAAAGTAAAAAAGAGTTTAAAAATACCTTACCACAAATTACAGAAAGATACCAGATGGTTCAATTTGGAATAAGTCAGCAATATTTCTTATGTAAACCTTACTGTCAGCGCAGTTCACTTCAGAAATCGGCTTTTTTCAATTTTATCATATTTCAAGCTGTTCAAGATTGACCCATTCCTAAAAAAATATCAGTCTTACTAAGTCGTAGAGAAATTATAAATAGTTGTGCAAATTTATTGAATGGTGTCTTCAAATTTGGGTTAGATGCATTGTCTATGGGATTTTGCATGGAGAAGGGAGATAACTCACTTCTGCGGATTTTCTTAAATTAGTCATAATTGGCCCCATTTACGTCACGAGTTGAAATTTTTGGTTGTTTTATGATAATTTTAATATAATTCATCGTTAAACACCATAATTAAAGTAATACAATAATTATTTGATTTTTAATGCATCACAAATTGACTACAGAAAACTTCCTATTAAAATCACTTTTTCATCGATAGTAAAAATATCTTTTAAGGAAGAAAAAAATATTTTTGCACTTAAAATTACGACATAACCTAGATACATTTTCAGAAAAAGGTATGCCACCTATATTCCATTTTAAAATCTTCAAAATTGTAAAAAGGCGATTTCCAAAGTGAGATGTGCTGACTGTAATGTATTGTTCTATCTTTGCTCCGTTTTGCAGATGTACTTATCTAGAAAATTTCATCTATGGCGTTTTGATAAATGATAATGCAACATAATAAAGAATAGATGTTCGGTGCGGGTTTAATATTAATCGATCTACAATTTATTTTTTTGTTTATAAAAATTCAGAGAAACAAAATAAAATTTTGTTAGGAAGTGATTATAGCAGTTCTAAAATCTGGAAATATAGTGAAGCTATGTATATTTTATATTTTAGACCCGTCCTTTAGGCAGTACTTGGTGATTTTTTTTCTCTTCATGCGTCTTCAAAGAGTGAATCTAATGTGCTATAGATTGACCTATGAAAAGTTCATCTGAGTTATTGTCATAATTTTGTGTCTCTCTGTCGATTGTCGTCCTTGTTCCGTCGTTTTCTGATCAAATGGCCAGCTGCGTGTAGAACAAGAGAAAACATTGTAACTATGCATGGTATTTAAGTTCTTAATGGGGTGCAGACCACGAATGTTTGTGCCAGTCCACTTCCTTATAACCACTGCATTGATAAAAGTATACATTAAATGGATGTTCATGATATGTTGAAGTGCTAACAATCTTTGCTCACATTTGTCTGTAATCCTAGATGGTCACCAGAATGAGGAGGCTAAATTTTCGTATAAAGTGCTGACCGAGTATTGGTATTTCGATGCTATCACATCATTCAGTCCTTGGAGATAAACACAAAAGTCTTTTTGTTTGGAACCATGATCCTTAAGAACTTGGAATAAGGATAGCTTTCTTCGGTGAAACCAGAGATTGAAGAGTAATTATTCCTTATTAGGTGTAGACAAAGAGCTATTACTTTTTGCCGTTCCATAATCCGAGACTAAGTTTTATAATGGACCTTCTTGGTAATACAATACAAAACACTACTACCAGAGGACAACTGAATGAAACCTAGCATGATAGAGTGTTGACAAAGCGTTATACGTTGGTCAAAATCGGCCGTCAAAGATCGTTTAAAGCTTGGGAAATGTGTATTCTGTCTTTAATGGATATTTACTTCAGTTCAAACGGTTATTGAAATCGAATGTAACTGTTTTGGTACTCCTTGAGGCAATACTTTGTTACGACTGGATTTATACACATGGTTTGTAACTTGTAGACAAGTGTTGTTTTAAGATATCACTTTGTCATTGAGGGTACATGAAACAATTATATTTTGCATTTTATAGCACCGGATCCACAGCCATGTCCACCAGAATGTGACTTGTACTGTGAGTATGGTAAAGAATTAGATGAAAACGGCTGTCCACTTTGTAAATGCAATCCAGGTAATATTTAATAACACCATTCAACAGACTCCACCCCTAAATGAATTATAGTTTGCTTGTTTAGTATAAAACCACATTTCTCGATTTTTTAACAGGTTGGTACTCTGTAGTATTGGCAGACTTTCAATACTATACAAATCATGACATCAAATGACAAAATGAGTGAAATTCTGCATGCTTATCGACATTTGACCCTATTTGTTACCTACACACAAATAAACACTAGTAAATAAACATGTATTTCTACATGTTCTATGTGTTAACTTTGACTTTTTTTTGACTTTGCAAGATAGATCATTATATTGAAATATATTTTTATTTTTCCTGTATTTTTACTGTATGCACATATCTGTACCTTTGCGCATGCGATGACGCTAATATATCCAATGTCAGTAACGAGTTTAAAATACATGTTTGAACATGGGGAAAACAAATTTCTGGAGACATTTCAAAAATTGTTCAAAAAAGATGAATTATGTTTACAAATGATTTACTCTAAAAGTAATTGTAAAACATTTGTTTAATAGACGTTTACCATACGTTAATCTACGATTTTCTGTCATGTTCCAGACATTTTAAAGTTTTTTAATATTTTTGTAAAATTCTCATTAGCAAAAGTTGATTTTCTGGGTTGAAGAATGTTTTAAGAATATCTTAAAACTGATAATATCTTTTACATTAACATCAACGCAATTTCATTACGCATTACAAAAATTGCCTTATATATCTCTATTCTATGTCAAGCTTTTGTGGAGTGCGATTTTTACCTAAATTAAATTATTTATGCGTTCCAATCTTTGTATTTATTTTAAATCAAAAGACAGAATTACCCCCAATATTACCGGTTCATGATTTGCATTATGCAATGACGTTTTACACACTATTATCTGCCCAAGAATTTCTCTGTTGAGATTTAACATTGAGGGTTGGCCATCTTATTTTTTGGCGGGAGCGCTTCAATTCAATTTTGATAAATTAATTTGGGCTTATTTCTTTAATTTTGACACTCTCTTGCGATTAATACCAGAAAAATTAATTATAAAATTTCATTCAGGCGCTTCATTAAGAATTTTTGCAGGTTGTTTTATTCTAGTTTAATCATTTAATTGCCAAGCAGGTTGACAATGTGTATTCCCAGCCTCGCGCTAGCACGTACAAAGAGCCACGTCCGGCAACAAATGGTTAATTTTACAATGCAAGCGAATGAAAAATTAGGTTCAGCAATGTGATTGCTAAAAAGTATCATTGCAACTTGTTTGCACTTTTTTAACCATTATTTTATAAGAATACGGTATACAGTTTTTCTTTCGTAACATTTGAATCTCTTATATAGTATAAATACACAAATGAAACATTTAATGTTATTATATGGTTTAATATTATATGCCGCATTATGTAATGTATAACTGCGTTGTTATGCCTTTTTAAATTGGAATTCTTACATTAAACGTCGTGCGACGGACACAGACAGCGAGGAGTACAACTCCATCTTGGTTTTAATTTCTTTTTCTTTCACGATGATTTCTTCACGTGTAGTTTTTTGTGCGATCAAAAACTCACAGAACAAATAGGAAACAAACTGAGCATTGTCAAAAACTGCGGAATACTGACCATTTTGTTTAATCATTTGATTTCAGGGCCTTAGGATAAGTCCTTGCACCACATGTCAGGTGAGTTAATAATAAAAATAAAAAGATTATTTCGAGCATCCTGGTCCTTTAGGCTATCAGGAGATGAAAACAAAGAGCCACTTTCTGCGTCATGTGTCGGGTTTAAAAAACAATGAGGGAAAAGCAATCAAACATCAAAAAGATAAGAAGAAAGGGAACGAATACATACATGGTTTATAACCACTTTACCTGTTACAACACAAGCTTAAATGTACGGGTGATTTCTTTAAACTTTAACAGTAAATTAAATTTAAAAAACGACATATTACAACATCAGCATCATACAGATTAGGATATGCATATATCAAACAAGAGTTTTTTTTAAATCAAAATCTACATGATCTACATGGTTTATTCCCTGAACGCCTCCTGGACTAAAAAACATCTAATCAAGTTTAGGGATTGAGAGGCCGTAATGTAATAAGTAAAAACAACGGTAGCAATTGAAGAAATGTTTATTTTTTCACGATAAAGCAGCAACAAATAAATAGGAAATTTTCTTGATACATGTACTATACTTGTAGTTTTCATCAATATGTAGGTACATTTTGTATACTGGTCTTGGCAAAAGGGAATATTATACATTTGAAAGTTTATTCTAATGTTTTATTTAAATAGATCATCTAAAATATATTAACTTGATGAAAAAAAAATTATAAAGGAGCACATAGTTATAAGCACCTAGCAACAAATAGAAATTAGGAAAAGGAGGGAGTTATTTGCAAATGTGGGGATAACTATACGAATTATTGACTATAAAGGTTAATTTGAAATTTTTTTTAAAGAATAATGAATTACTGCAAGGCTTTTGAATTTTTCATCCCATTTTGAACAGTTTTTAGCTTGCTTTGATCATCAAGTTAGCAAGTTTGAATAAGAGTTACTGGGAAATAACAGCGTAAGCTTAGCTTTATGTAATCTTTTTGCATCTGGTACAGTTAAAGACTTAAGGTTGCATGATAACTTGAACAGCTAGGATCTTCAAGGGCTATGAAAATGATTTATATTAATAAATTACATTATAGATAAGTTAAGAATAACTTACCATTCCTCTTAAATAAATTTTATTACCATATATTTTTAATTTTAATTTTAACAACTCACGATATCCTAATAATTGAAATTGGAAATACTATATTTAAACATTACAAAATTACATTTTTAAAGATTATTTTTATTTAATTCTTTTTTTTTGGATGGTAAATAAAATATATAGAATTCTTAATTACTTTGCTAATCATTATTTTAAAAATTTTATCTTTTTATTTGCAATATTGAATTCATTTAAGACATTTATCTTCATATCTACTATGTAAATAATTATTAAATCATAGGTATAAAAGGTAAAGTAATTAATTCATTCCCCCTTGGTATGCCCAAACCTAATGAGGTGTTGTTATAGTACATTAAAAATGTATTTCCTAATATCGTTAACATAGGAAAGAGGTTTAATGTCGAGTAGACCATCCTTCACATCCTTCACACGTAATAAATCTAAAGGTTCTCACAGGCGTTCAACAAGAGCAAAACTCTTCTTCTTCGGAGAGGTTTAAATTCCCCCAGACAGAAAATCGTATATAGGTTATATTAACCAATTCTTGCCTTGATGTCTTACATATAAATACACGAAAAGAAGACCAACCAATTTTATCGACTCCTGACATCCTGCCGGATCGTGATTCATGCGGTTGGTATGTCTTGCTGGTTCCTATCCATCCCCCATCTAGAGACCTAAGGCAAAGTCGAAGTAAAAGAAAACCTTTTTAAGACAAGTTAGAAATATTCTTAAAAAAAGCACATTTAGTTATGAAGAAAAAACAAAATTGCTCAGAATAAAATTTTTGATAATAATTTCAATTTTCACAACACCATATGCCATCATACTGACTTTCGTTGGTTCCGTATTACGAAGTATATATTTATCACTTTTTGTTTCGAAAATGTTTACAATTATGATTAGATATAAATAAACGTAAAATTGTTCCATAAGTACAAAGATATAATATATAAAACTTTGACTGCACCTGCAGAAGTCAGACAAAAATAGTTTTTCAAACCCAATCTATTTGGAATGTAGCAAATAAATAAGGTACATAAACACAAACCATCAGGACTAACCAGCTACTTCAAGAAACATATCCTAGAAGTTTATCTTTATAACACTGCTTTAAAACTTGTAAATATTATTTTCTTTGGACTTGACATTTACTCTTTGTACAGTAATTTACATCAAGTCTAATTTTATAAACTATTTAAGGAATTCGAAGATACCAAAAGGGCAGATAGAAATCGTTAAATTGGAAGACAGACAAGACCATGGCCAACAAAATGAAGCGAAAGACAAACATAGAACCCACAACACTTTATCCTACTTGCTGTCGATACATCTGCAAACAATACATTGTTTATATTGTTTTTTTTAAATTGTGTTTGGATTTTTAACTAGCTATCAGAGGATAAAAGTACTTATTCTTGATCGGAACACCATATTGTCTTGTTTTATTTATAATTGTCTAGGTACTTTGCATATGATGCATTTGGTTTTTTTAAAAATTGAAATTTTATCAATAAATCAAATTACTATTGATATTGGGATACAATTTTTCGGTTTATTCATTATTAAGGTTTTAATGAATATTTTTTTCTTTGTTCTATATATAATATATATTTTTTTCATTTCAGATAGTCACTGTTTGTGTTATCCGTAAAAGCAGTGGCCATAATGTTTATTCATAATCTCATTAATAAATTTTATTGATTTCTGATAGTGTTAGTTATATGAGTAATTCGAATGAAACGAGCAGACTAAATGCTAAACTCACATGAAAATGTAATAAAAACAATGTTAAATTATTATGCAACAAACATTTCAAACCTGATCATCAGATGAAATGATAATTTGGCGGAAATGATGCTCATATAATATTATCAGGATCTATTCCTGCCATGGTTTTAAATCAACACCGGGAAATGTTCCTCTTTGGATGAAGTCTTCCCTTTTGAGCAATGTATGACCACATTTTTAAAACTGCTTTAAAATGTATTCAAACTGGAAAAATGTGACACAATATCTCACTGAAGTCCTTTGTATGAAGCAGCACTTATCATCTCTGCACACTTCTCCCATAACTTATTTCCCACAATAGACCAACTCGAAAATTATCGACATTTCTAAAAGTTCCTGATATTAACAAAGAAATCGAATTTATTGATCTGAAAAATATGAACGTTCATACAATGTACTGGATTCCTAAACTTCTTAACACTACATACAAATTTCGTTTAATTTCTGCTTCTAATAAATGCAGTACCACTAAAGTCTCGATTCTTATAACCAGTGTCCTTACTACTATTAAAACTCTCATTGTTAACTTTTCTTATAATGTCACGAGAATTCATCTATCAACTACTTTTGGAGTGTAAAAAATTCACTAGCTGTTTTAAACAAACCGAAGATCTATGTGAGCTTTTGTTATCTCTTCGTGTGTGTCGTCGTCTTCGTCTGTTAACTTTCACATTTGAATCATCTTAGCCGAAATGCTATAGGGCAGGTGGTCGTTTACCAGATTTGTGAAACTAGTAGCGAAATGAAATTCAACATGGCAGCCATGGTCATTAATTTATTCTGTTTGGTCCAGATGTCAAAAACATCTTCTTGTAAGAAATTACAAAATGGATTGAATTGTTACTTTGCAGAAATGATTGATAGATGGTTGAATATCTATGTACAATTTGGCAAGACGGTCTATCGACAGATAAATGTAACTGGCATACCAATTGACACAGTTTTATATTGTTATTAATCACAGTTTATCACCAAAATTCAGAAAAAAATCCTTCAAAACAGGACTAGGTGGCCAAGTTTAAGTTTAAGTGACGAATTTTTTTAGTTCATCTTCCGCATCTTGATGTGGACGTGCCTTTATTTACTTCTGATTGGGTTTACATTTCACAACTTGTTTAATTAGCCTGTGTTTGCATCATTGTTTCTGACTTTAATGATCGTAATCTATATTTTTTGAAGCAGGGATACAGATATCGCAAGCTTCAAAGACTTTTACAAAATTTTAAAACCGTTACAAAGATTTAATACAAAAATACGGTTGAATTTTATATACGACAATGGATATCACATCTTATGTTTTATGGAAACTTTACATAGAAGCTTACAATTTATTATGATCCCTTGAATCTCACCATCTGTTCAACAAACTTATCCACAAGGGGTACAAGTTGACGTTGTAGTCAAGACATTAAAACTTTTTGCTGGTACAAATATTAACGTCATTTGCGTCATTACACAAATATTAATACATTTGGCATTGCATCCATCTGGTCTTTCTTCAGGTTTCTTGAAAAAAAAGTTTAAAATCGTCAAACATACTGTGTTTTATAACATATCGTGTTGAGAGACTTGAAGGTTTATCATCAGGAATCTCACCCTGAGCTTGCTTTAGTAACTGCGAGCATTTATAAGAGATGTATCTGCATTTTGCGTGTATTTTTGTTTAGTATATAAGTCTCTTACTGCTATTGGTTTCCTTGCCACTCGTTGAGAATGGCTTGGGAATCCACTTAACTAGTTTAACCCAACCGCATGTCTCATGTGCCTGTCCCACGTCAGGAATTGTGGTCCGGTTTACTGAATCTATCATGTTAAATTATTAAGATACCGCTTTCATTCCTCTGGGGGCTCTTGATTATGTTCGTTTGTTCGTCAGATTTCGTCAATGATTTGTTTGTGCCTTTATTTAGTTTAAAGCAATATTAGAGTTAATTTTTCGTGGTCCTTCATTTACCTATTTCCTGCCAACGGTGTGCTGAACAACTCGCCCAACAAATGTAACAAAAATGTTGTCAATCAGAAATTCCAGCATTTTGAGAATAGCACCTTTACTGTATTCATCAGAGCAATCGGAGGGTTCTCTTACAAAGTACATTTTTTTACCTTAAACCAAATATCTATGTCTTGGATATTATGTTTAATATATCACTGATGTAGCAACTTTTTTAAGACGGTCATTAAGTTGTGAATGTAGAATCGAGTAATAA
>JAULBM010353554.1:0-12064 GCA_032357055.1 Geukensia granosissima
AATACTGGTGCAAAAACGTAATCGATGTTGTTTTTGTGGTATTACGACTGTACATATTACAAGGCATTCAGTATAATAAAAAACATACTTCCCTTTGATGAGGGTGTTATGGTGAATTATCACTCTCTGAAAGAAAATTATCACCCTCGACTACGTCTCTGGTAATAATTTTTTCCTCGAGTGATAATCCACCATAACACCCTCATCCAAGGGCAGTATGTTTATATTATGTTTTCTAATGGAAACTTAAAATTTACAACATTTCTTGCATTTTACCTTATATGATAATAATTTGCCATAATTATAGCAAGTTTTACTATGTATTACCTTATATAATTTTTCCCTATATATTAATTAAAGTTGTTTTGGTCATTTTTATTGTTTTCTAATGTCAAATATTACACAATGTTATGCCATCAAAATAAGTTTGCGGATTCCGATGTTCTGTATTTTATGGTAAGTACTTGTGAAAGCCTGATACCTTAAAAGATATGCTTCTGTCCATTAATATATTTTATTTACTACTTCCATTCATTTCTTCACACTAAACCCACCACATGTCTCACGTGCCTGCCCGAAGTCAGGCATTGTAGTCATAGGTTTGTATTTGTTAAAGTTTGAAGGATGAAGGTAGGATTTATTTCAATAAAACTGCTGGGAAATAGAAGGTTATTTCTAAAAAAGCGTAGTCCCGAGGTTTTTTAGACATAACCTTCTGTTTCGAAGCTGTTTAATGAAATAAAAACCGCACTGAATCCTTTCGGTTCTAATGCTACTGATGAGAGGTTACTCTTTGAAATGTACAAATAGCATACCTAAATTTTTCATATTTATTTAACATTGGTAATTTTGTATTTTAGCCAACTAACAAAATGACAATTAACAGAAAATGTTCGTATTTTGTTGTATTGGGGTCCAAATCACGCAATTCATAACAAACCCACGTGTTTAAACAACTTCACTTTAATGATGAAAGTGCTTCTATACAGAATGATAGAAAAAAAATCTCGTGAAAACTTGTTCGTGTATAAAGTTTGTGATAATGGATTGTTCCGATGGAAATCTGGCAGGTAAGTGTGATTTAATCATGTTTATGTATTAGGAAGCGTAAGAAATCCGTTTTAGCCATACTGCACATTCTACATTTGTGAAATATAAAACTGCAAATGCATTTTTTTCTTTGGTCCCGCTCCGGCTTTATCAGCACTTTAAGTTTAATATTAAAATGTTTCCATTTTCATCTGTTGACGACATATACAAGTATTGACGTTTTTTAATTTTCTTTTGGTGGCCCGGTATAAATTGCAGGGACGCGAGCATTATAGCGACAGTAAGTTTAAGGGCAGAATTATTACCTGCCAAAGGTAATAATTAACCGATAAATATGAGAGGAGTATTTAATTCGGAGTATGTTTATTTCTTCAAAAGATTCTATTGACGAATAGAATCGACTACTAGGAATTAGAAAATAAAATACCTTGCATAACAAAAGAAATTTCACGTATCGGTTTGTAAGTTCTATTATTTGCTACAGATATATTATTAAACATTCAAGTAGGAGCAGTATTATTTACGTATACATTCTTTTGGAGGGATTTTCGAGCTTTTCACAAGAAATGGAATTCCATCCTTGGTGAAGGCTTGAGAAGACATGGTCCCTGCTGTGGATTTGGCTTCCTATTTCGATTTGTTTGGATTTGAGGGCTTCTTTTGCTATATTTGGATCTTTGATTCCCTATGTTTCTGTTCTAATGCTACTGATGAGAGGTTAGTCCTTGAAATGTACATATAGCATACCTAAATTTTCCATATTTATTTAACATTGGTAATTTTGTAATTTTTTAGGCCGTGTTTTTTTATTGCTTTGTTTTGCATCAACTACATATTTGAGAGCTACCAGCCAACAATCAGAAAAAACATGCAAAATATAAAAACACAGATTTAATCTTTTATGTATATCACTTTCAGGGTCAATGTTTATTATGCTAAATGGAAAAGAATATTTAATTGATATATCTATTTGTTATTACTAAAAAAATTATCAATTTTATCAAAACACCAAACGTTTCCTTCATTGTTGTTAATTTTCAGTGTTAAGCAACATTGGTCAATTTTTGAAACTTTTTCTCTTTGTGTGGTTTCGCAAAAAGACCTAAAAAATCTACCAGCAAGTTGACGCAAACAAAGAGAAAAACAACTTTTGCCTTATGATAAATAATAGACAAGAGAGACGAAGTATGTTTATACTCATATTGATTTTTTGACATAAGCAAACTATAAGTAAAATATCTACCGATAATTAGCACAAAGATACGACTAAAAATCTGGGCTATGTGGGTCAGTGGAATTCTTCCGTGTAACCGGTGACACATTCAAAACATTGAAACAGATTGTGAATCTTTGAAATGTATCGTACAGAAAGTATATAAAGTACGTCGTAGAAAATTTAATAGTGACTTTCACGCAAATATGTTTAAATTATTAAGGTGTTTCCAATTCTGGTACATGTCACGTGGGTTGTCAAAACGTACAGGTTACACACCTACAAATACACCGGATTCTACGGTCAGACCTTTCATTTTCCAATTAATCATAAAACTAAGATATAAAGAAAGATGAATTAACGTCGTAGAAAATTACCCATATAAATATACATTTTCTACGGTCAAGTTTATAGGTTTTTAAAAGAAAACATGAAGAGATTCATTATTATTTTTTGTCTATTTGTAGTAATTCGAACACAGGTAAGGATTTTTATATTGACTTTGTTTCTCTCTATACCAGTAGGAAGAATATATAAGATTCTTAACACTGATCCATTTTAGAGATATATAGCTGATTTTAACCAACGAAATATTGTACACCTGGGAAAAGTTAAGCACTCCTAAATATTTTTCTATTTTATTCTTTAAATTTGACGATTTAGGTCATCATTAGTTCTTGATGACATTAGTAAAAGGACTGAAACCTTATGACTCTTTTATTCACACATGGAGGTTGCTTCCTACTCCGTGTCTACAATGCACTACCTTTTTGTGAAAATTTTGTATTTAAACCCGAATTTTTAATGCAAAATCAAGGCATGGAGACGGTTATCGGATGTACAGAGATGGCAAATTATCGGTATGCACTCTATCGATATCTCCTACGAGGCATTTGGACATTTGCTGCGCACTCATCGGTCGATTGGAAAAAACGCTACCACGCAAGATGTTAAAGTCCTACCTTCCCCGGACCACCTGCCAAACCTGAACGTGAAGTCAGAAGCATTGGTAGACTAAGCAGGCCTAATCAATTTGCACAAGTACGGTTATAAGACCACATTGTGTCAACCAGAACAGTCAGTTATTGCCTGAAACCATCGGGCTGAATGTCATCAAACGCCACATTTTTAAAAATCACCAAAGTAGAGACAGATTAGCATTGTGAATAGTAAGACAAAACTCGAGTCTTTGGACCTGACCACGCATACATGGTCTGATGGGAGACGGTTCTTGATCCATGTAACGTATGAACGAACACAGGTTTGAGGCCCAGTAACACTGGGTCATGATCGGTTGTGGTGTGGGGATGTATCTCAAAATCAAGTGACAGTTTATTGCAACCTTATCGGCGACAAGTACAACCGAGTATTGTTAAGCTTGAAGTGGTGCCTACTTAAAAAATCACTAGTAAGCATAACAAACAGTATTTATAAATGACAATGTCACACCTTTTCTAGAGATGTGAGGGCTTTTCTCGAGAATGAGTCTTTAAATATTCGTCCCTTTTTCGGCAAAGAGTTCGTATTTGAGTCTTATAGAGCACGTGTGGTATCAACTTGGTAGACGAGTGCAGCCTATGGAAGATCCTAAATATAATTTTAAATAGATAGAGGCGAATTTGCTCCGTAAATGACAAATCGGATCACCCAGCAACGAATTCGACGACTCACTTGTAATAGGCGAAGGAGGGTTGCAGCAGTAATAACAACAAACGACGGATAACCTGGTATTTTAACATTTGTGTGATGAGTTTATGCAGGCGGTCATATTTCGGTATTAAAAGGAATTTGAAAATACCAAAGGGGCAGGCAGAAAAATTGTTTCGACCTTTTCAATGACAAAATACTGCGTTTACTTCAATATGTATCCATATTTGATGTTACGAATCAGAGAATCAGAGGCGGATACAGGGGAACGCATAAATGATAAAAAAGGAACAGTTTTAGGGTGAATATTACACTAATTTTACGGTTACTATGTTTTATAATGCCCAGTGATGATCACTGAACAATATTATACACATTGAAAATGAACAAGACCTTTAATACGATCTAAACATATTTAGATTTAAAGACTTTAGGAAACTTGGGGTACTTAACCTTTTTTATTTGTACATATTAACCATTCATAACTCAAGTCATGGGTATGAATCGTCACTGTTTGTCTTTGCTTTTGGTCTGGCTATTTTATGTTTAAATGTTTATTTTAAAAAAGTATGTTTATATTTTTATTTCATTTCAATGTTATAAAAATTATAATAGGAGATGTCATATGATTGTACATGAGACAGTCACCCATCATATGACAATAGAATTTAAACTTCTACAGGTCACATTACAGCATCCAACAATGAACCAGAGTGTGTAAAAGACACAGAAATACAAAATGAGAAACTGTACATTAAACACTACATTCGACCAAATCTATTGCAAAGTTGGTGAACAGATAACAATTAATGAATAATTAATCAACGACAACCACTAAACTACAGATTCCTGGCTTGCGACAGGCACATAAGTATGTGGGGTTAAACCGATTTTTGAGCTCCCAATACTCCTTCTAGCCTTGGACAGTGGTGTGACAAAACAGCGAAAAAAACCACATTATAAAATTTGGTTGAAATGGATTGAACACTTGAAATCGATACTGAAAACCCACAACAAATAAAAATATAACCAATACAAGATGCAACAAAATTATCAGCCTCAAAAGAGTACTCGCAGTTTCTGTCTGCTATTTAAAAACTCCAAAGAAACCCATCAGGAAACCAACTCTCCATTATAATATAAAAACGTCCGATTGTGAACTTTCCGTTCATGTCTAACAAATTTTTTGCCCCACCTGCATACAAAGTGTTTATTTCTAAATTGATACGCTACTGTTGGCTTCTTCTTCCTATCAGGATTTTATTGATAGAGGGTTACAGCTGACAAGAAAGCTACTGAGCCAAGAGTTTTTCAGGGAGAGATTGGCGTCATTAATCGGGAAGTTTTTGGTCGCCATCATGATTTGGTTGACTGGTACAAAATATCCATTTTAAAAATGACAATGGGTATCTTTTCACAGTCGTGAATACAAAACCGTTCCTATACCGGTTGTGGCTAATACCAATTTTGACTATAGACCGGTTTGTCTACTGAGTAATACGACCAGTGCCACTATCGAAACACCGTGAAAATGCAGTAAAAAGAGTAGATAAATCATAACTTTCAAAAGGTTTTTCGAAAGCCTGTAATTAAAAATCCAGCAAATTTTTACACTCCAAAAATGGTTTATACCATTATGTTCGTAAGCTTTATTGCAGGTATGCACGATAAGATCATTCAGTTCAGTAGAGCAATGGTTAAAAGGTCAGAAAAAATTAATAGTAGTAGTATACTTACTGGAATCTAAGATAAAACGGAACTTGAAATATAAAAATAGGAGAGGTGGCATAATTGTCCATGAGACAGTCACCCACCAAATGACAGTAGAATTTAAACTTCTACAAGTCCCATTACATTGAAAGGTTTTTTTTATGAAGTTTAGCAAGGAAACCAATATATCGTATGGACTTTAAAATGTTGATCAGGGGCCTTAAGCTTATCTTTTGAAGTAATGTGTCTGTCTACTTAACGTATTTGACTCTCTGTTGAGTGCATGGCACGGATGGTAGAAGAATTAAAAATTTCCTTCTCTATTTAGTATTAACGACACACCACGACCATACTGTTGGCGGCTTTTTCAGCCGGTACAAACACGAACCGAGTCCGGAGTTTTTGAAGTTTAGTTTTAATTCTAGAAATTGAAGATACTTAATTTATATTTTCCGAATTGTGTTAGAGGTGTGCAATACGTATATTTACAATGGATTTGCATTTATGAGAAAAGCATCAAGAGATTTTTTTATCGGCATTTTCTCTTTTACACCATTTTTGCAATAAGAAAAAAGAACGTCATTCACCTCAATCAATTTATGAAGGAGGACAGTATTTAGGCTGTTTTCGTACAGAATTTATAACCTCTCGGTCTTCACAATGTTAAGGTCTCCGGTAATAATAATGCCATAGGGTTCATATTTAAATTTCGAAACAGTCTCATATACTAGGAGCATTATCTTCAATATTAACATCTGATTTAACTAATGTATATTTAAGAATTATATTTCTTTCATAACTATACGATATAATAGGTGGTTCGGTATTACCCCTGCAATGCAATTTATTGTAAAACCTGCTAACAAAAGCATAAATAACATTTTATATTGGGGTTAATCAAGTAGAGTTTTTGCATTTTAAATACTGTAAATTCAGAAATTATTGCGTTTATTTATTATTGCGAAAGTTGCGATACTGGCGATAATGCGAGTTTTAATATTGCGATTTAGTTACTCCTGTAACAGAAAACAACTTGCAAAATTCCAAAATGCGAGTTTTAATTATTGCGATTTGCAACCTGTCGCATTATTCGCAATAATTTCTGAATAAACAGTACTTTGGAAAAAGTGTTTTGTGACTACTTTAAACATGATAAGGTGACCATAAAAGAATATTTTATCTTATAATAATAAGTGTTTTATTAGGCTCGAGTCCCTATTAAGGGTAAGTATATTTAGCTGATATTACGAAATATTGTATTTTTTATCACGTCAATTTTCTTTTAACCAAATGAACCGGAATTTTACTATAGTTCGTGAGCTAGGTCAACCTACCGTGCATCCTATTGGGTTTTACTACCTAGGACATTTTTATGTAATATATGGACTACTAAGGATTTAAGATGTTCCCAAGAAAAATTGCGGAATAGGTTATATATGGCGGGTCAAAATTGAGTTCCAACCTAAGATTAGTTTTTTAAGATAAGTATGTTTTTGAAAGATCCGGACGCTCCACCAATAAAAATAACCAATAATTTGCATTAGTGAAATCTGACCTTTGAAAGGAGTCTACCATAGATAAAGGCTTAGAAAATGGTGGATTTGTAAAGATCTCTGATTTATTCTTAGCCTAAGCTAAATATTGAAATTGACGATCTTACAGTTTCAATCTCCTGAGCGTACCGTCAATATCTTATATTTTCTGCACAATCAATAAAACTTCATGACAAAAGCTCTGATTAACACATTAGTTTGGACATTTCATTATTTTTGTGAATGTGAAGTGTTAGAGGTTGCTTCATATTATTTGTAGACGTCTGTCCAATACCTGTATGTCCTCCACCACCAGAAGGATCTTGTACTGAGAGTAACTACAGAATCATAAATGGAGTCAAATGTTTCTGGTGTCCAAAGTTGGTACCATGCAAAGAAAGTAAGTGTTATCATTTTATTGTGTTCTTTTGTATGTTATCAAACTTAACTGTAAATTGAGATATATGGTACATTTTTATAAAAAAAATGTGTAATCTTGTACATCAGCAGGAAGAAATGAGAGCATCTTTCTTTTAAAGTTTGCTCACAGGAATATTTTTGGTTAAATGTCCTTCACATCACATCGGTGTTAACATAACTATAAGAATAAATAACACATGCCGTATAAGTACAATTTTTTAAGTGCATTAAACAGTATAAAGTTTATAGGTCATCAAGTCGGTGTAGGTGACAACAATTGACAATCATTCCTAATTTCAGTTCAATTCAAATTGAACAAACCAGGATTTGTATTCATAAAGTTATGAAGTTAAGTAACCTAATTGGAATATAGATTTACTAGTCACTTTTAGAATTTGTGGAAAATCAGGACTTATGGAATAATTTACTAAATATATTAAATATATAAGTATATAAATTATACTAGTTGTATAAACCGGCCCAGATGTACTCATTCTTAACATGTAAAGCTGTTATCGATGTGCAGAAATTAAAGCTTTTAGATGTACATGACTCCAAGGTATTATGATATATCCTGCCCCATTGTCTTATCGATCATATTCGCAATAAAAACATATTGACCATATTACTTATGTGCGTTGGGTAGGAAATTAATATTAAAACACTGAATCTATGATACATCTGACGTTACTGTTTTCTACATATTTTCAGAGTGTGCTGTAGGAAATCCTTTGCCCAATGTTTTCTGTGGTAGAGGGCCAAACAGACAAGATTGTCCAAAGGGGTATTCATGTAATATTGCCCCTGATGATAGCTATGCATATTGTTGTCCCGGTAAATATACTGCTATCAAATAATATTATATACAAATGTGATTAATTCTGGAACCTGAGTCGGAGGACCTTATGGAAGCTTATTGGTCACTCCGGTCTCATTGGAAATGTACATTCTGTTTCTTATATAACAGGAAATTATAAAATAGATAAAATGAAGAGTGTGTGGTAGTAATACATTAAACAGAGCAGTGATCGATTGATTGATTGTTGTTTAATGTCCAGTTGCAAATATTTATGCATATTCAGGACGAATAGAAGGCAACGATAAAATAATGCTTATAAACATGACACATTGAATAACATTGTGTACAACTGGCCTGAAGGTCTTCACTTCATTTAAGGTTTAACTCTGTTGTCAGATTTTTCTGGTTATATAAAAGCCTTTTCATATCATCATTTTGTAAAATGTTTTATATCTTTCAGAGGGTCAATGTCCGCCTTTACCGTGTTTTGCTGTAATGAAGTGTGCATTCGGTTTTGTTCTTGATAACAAAGGTTGTCCAATCTGTAAATGCAGGGCAGGTAAATTATTTTTTTAAATGCTTTATTTTTCCATTCAACATAATATATGGTACACTTGGTTATTTCTGCGTTTTTGCTAGTAATTTTTTTACATGAAAACTCCAAATGTTCTACCCGCGGTTCAACCCGTATTTAGAATTTTGGCGAGGAATTTTATTATTTTGCGAATTTATTTAAAAAAAAACACATAGAACAATTACATGGATTATTCATATTACGAAAAAGTTTTCACTCATTACTTGGGTATATCATTTGCAATGAGAATAATGTTCTTTGTCAGTCCTGATGTCGAAGCAAAATAAAATGTCACACGATGGCGCTATGTGAATTATAGCAGAAATGTCCATTTTAAGTTTTGTTAATTTTGGAATTTGATAAAGTGATTAAGAGTATAAAGATTATACAAATATATCGGTTAGAAGTAAACTACTAATATTACAATTACAATGCATGGGTTCTAATATTCTAATCTCAGTTTTTAGCATGATCTGTGCTTTGACTACAGTCATTTTTCTCTATGTAATAACACATTATCCTCTAAGTGGATATCATTTCTAATTCATATATCTTTTTATTGTAGGTCCTCTGATAGGTCAATGTCCCAAAAATGTTGTCAAGATACGATGTCCATTCAAGCCACAGCAATATCAGTGTAATCAAGACCAAGATTGTCCGAAAGATAAGAAGTGTTGTTTAACAGGTTGCAGCAGAAAATGTGTTAAACCGGTCCTATTGTGAAAATTATTTAAAATTAAAGTGTAAAATTAGTGTATAATTTGTTGTTTATGTTTTAAGCACAAACAAAGGGATCCATTGAATTCACAACGACAACGTGCAAATTTAAAATATTATCAAATTTATACATTGATTTTCTGTGCTTTGCATTTCTATACAAATCAGTATCAAATGCATAAGAAAATGTCACACCAGTACCAGTTCAAGTCCTTGAAAGAGGAGAAGAAATTTTTGCATGTATGAAAGTGAAAAGAAATGGGGTAAAAGTCAGAGAGACTGCACTCCAACAACGAGAAAAATAGAGGAAATTTACAAATCGAGAGGATCGACAAGGCATTAAACAAGAATGAAATACTCCTCCTTATGAATACAAAATTACCAATTTTAAATAAATATGAAAAAATTTAGTATGCTATATTTACATTTCAAGGAGTAACTTCTCATCAGTAGCATTACAACCGAAACATTCGAAAATAGCAAAAGAATCACTGAAATCCAAACAAAGCCTTATAGTTGTATACAGATAGTTCCAAGTTGTTGCTTTCGTTAATGAAGGTAATAAGGTTTAAAAATTATTAGTCTTTCCAGATGTGCTATTAATGATTGTACTTCTTGCTCGGTGGTAGCATTGCTGAAGCTGAACCCAAGATTTCCAACCATTTGCCGTAAGGAATTAACATCTATTTTAAGGAGGTTCGGGTGTCTTCTGCCATCTTGGATCACAAACTTGTGGTATTGACTTTTTCTATAATTGCAAATATTATTTCACGGAACAAGAAACTGTAACGAAATTAAAATTGAATAATCAAATTGCTATTCTTCATCTAATGACATATTCATTTATTATACATTTACAGAGGAAAAAAGCTTTTAACATTTTTTGAATTGAATGTTGCCAGGGGAGGTAACTCCAATGACACAATTTTATAAAGGATTGCACTACAGAATTATAGATTTATTAATGTAGCAAGAAAACGAGGTCGGTGATCCTAATTTTTCTTTTTATTTCCTGATAATATATGATAAAAGCTATCTTTTCCTATTTTATTTCAGAATTCTTTCGTTTTATGTACTCCATATCAAGAAAAGTGTAGTTTTGCCCTATATAATCAACAGAAAATGTGGGATTTTGCACTAGCCATTGCTTGAAAAAGAGTTCGGTGACATTAACATTTGATTGTAATATTTTGAACAGCACAATATAGATTATCTTTAGGCAAAGTATAAAAAAAATTCTATCGATTTTTATTAAGACCCCGAACCTCCTTAAGGACATTTATTAATACAAACGGACGTGACTCATTTATTAGCCACTCTTCATTTTAACAAATTTATTGGACCAAAAATATCGCTTAATGACCATAGTCATATTTGAAACTGTTAAAACTTTCTAAACATTAATAGCTAAATTAATTATCATTGTGTATTTCTATATAGGCATATATTATGTAAATCAATTCAAAAAACCAAAGTATTGTGGACATAATATGAGAAAGTGTCTTATAGAGTATATTATACATTAAATATTTAGAACTGGGGAAAACAATTTTCATTTGTCATATGCATCCACACACAAGATCCGTCGCCTCATAGAAATTAGCTATTGCTCTTATCATTATTACAAATCATTTGAGCAATGATCTAGGCGTTGAAATTAAGACTAAGATTTTTTTCATAGTGTCTCATTCCATGCGGTCGTATATTATTATGACATTTATCATTCGCTTAAATCAAATTATTCTACAGAATGAGTATTAGTAAATAACAGGTTTTTCCTGATATATGAATACAGCTTTTATTAACAAGTGGTGATATCAAGTTATTCTCATGTCATCGGAAACGACAGACTGTTTCGCAATATATAATATTGCCCTTTCAACCTCCAACCTAATATTATCACAAAACGGTATCTGCCTTAAGACTTTGGCCTTTCAAGGGATGATAACAGACGTATATAATAACCGTGTATTTTTCTATTTATCACACATTTGAAAAGCACTCGCAAATATGCAGGGGTCGACAACATTAATATACAAGATTCTTATGACGTAAAATTACAAGAAATAAGACGTTTCTCTGAATTTCCGCTTACTGTTGTCGTCATTCAATTTATCTTAAATTGAACTGATTTATTGTTATCTGTTGTTACCAATACTTTCGTCTTGTTCCGCTATAGCTCTCTTCTATACTCTATGTCAGAGTATGTTGGAACGGCTAAAAACGTTATGAAAGAAAAACTGTCAGCCGTATTTTTATAAAATTGTGTTTATTTTGTAGATTGAAAAAAGTGCAAGTAACTTGCAATAATAATTTTTAGCAATCACGATGAATTTAAAGCTGCGCCGAGTTTAAAATTCTTTACGGGGATTTTACATTGTAAATTCAGCCATTTGTTTGCC